>JAUZNK010080734.1:0-13226 GCA_035046665.1 Euphysa ruthae | reverse complement strand
TTATTATATTTCTAAGAAATTTTCGCAGAATTTATAGACACCTATATATATATTTATTTATATATATATATATATATATATATATAGCCATACAGCTATATACATCTTTTTCCTTTTTTTGTATGCAGCAATTATAGCAAACTTGGTACAAGGATGAAGACAAACGTACACTACCATAACTTCTGATATTTCAAGCGCGCTAAAAATTGGATTACATCTTCACCGTTAAAAGTCGTCATCATGCAGATTCAAACTATCGACTCTCCGCCATGGACTACTAACCATTAAACCACGGATCTACCAATAATATTTACAAATATCCAATCCTCTTAAATGAAAATAAAATCGATACTTTTTGGATATTCCCCTACAAAATAATACACTCTTTTTACGAGGATCTCAAAGAAAAACAGAGATCTATCTATAAAGCGAGGCCAATTTATTTTCCGTTCTGCAGGCCTAACCAATCGCATATTTTCTAAATCAAGAAAAATAATAAATTCTAGATATAAAAACATTATTTTCCTTTTTGTTTGAGATAATAGTATATAGTATAGTAAAACATTTACATTTTCTTTTACAGACTATATTAAAAGACTGTATTAAAGTAATGAGAGTTCTGGGCATGTTCATAAAGCATAGGCAGGATTGTGAACATTCAAAAAAGAAAAATATTTGCATTTTTATGATAATTCAAAAAATTATACTCAAATTTTTCCTCAAAATAGGTGAAAATAATATAATGACGTAACAAATAGGTTGCCATGGAAAATTTTTGAAAATAGAACGTAGGGGTAATTTAGTAGTCAGTAGTTTGTAATTTGTCGTTAGTAGTTTGTAGTTATTGATTAACAGATAATTGTAGCACTAGTTAATAGCATTAGTTAATATTAGAAGTTAGTCGTTAGTAGTTAGAATTTAGTAATTAGTATATAATAGTTAGTAGTAGTAGTTAATTCCAGTACTTTGTATTGGTAGTTAATATTAGTAGTTTGTAGTTAGTAGTTAATAGTCAGTAGTTGGTGGTTATTACTTATTAGTTAGTACCTAGTAATATGTAGCCAGTAGCTATTAGTTAGTCGTTAGTAGTTAGTAGTTAGTGGTCAGTGGTTACTAGTTAGTTATTAGTAGTAGTGGTTATTAGTATCTGTTGGTAGTTAGCAGTTAGTAGTTAATAGTTAGCATCTAGTAGTTTGCAGTTAGTATTTAGGAGTCAGTTGTTAGTGGTAGTAGTTAGTGGTTATTCGCTAGTAGTTAGTAGTTACTAGATGCAGATAATGGAATACTTTACAACTATGCCACAAAAAATGTATCAACATATATATATATATATATATTGTGGTGGACATCACCAGCATCTGCGTCTTTGTAGAACGCTACCAGTTCCGTGCAGGCTATGTGGAGTAGGGACTAATTCTGCGACTCTGCTTTGTAAGCTGTGCGGTTCTCATTGGATTGCTCAAAAATTGCTAGAACACGGAAAGCGTGCACATAGAGATTTAGCCTGTGTGTTGAGTGAATTGTCTCAAACATTACTTTATGTACTTTGCAGAAGGAAAACCCCATATGCAATTTGATTCGGAAGTATATTACGCTCTAGTTGTCGACAAAGCCCCAGTACTTTACCCAGACAAGATCTACATCAACAAAGTGGACATAATCGTCTGTAAGTAGATAGAGGAAGATGTCGATGGTCGTCGATTCGATATGCGGACGGTAGCAATTGGGGCGGATATCACGGAAAGGCCGAACTATATTGGGTCTCTTTTGAAAAAGAAGATCTTAGAGAAAACATAGACAGGGCCTTGGATGTGTTAGAGTTTTTGGATCTAGACGAATACTACAAGTCATTCACTGTCGTAGGTAAGTCAGCTAATAAACCCTTAGCACTGGTGACCGAAGGAGAAGGAGTCTGTGAACACCGCATTAAGGGGGAAACTCTTATTCCCGGGGAATATCTGGTCTATATTCTTTATGAGCCTCGGCCGCTTCCCCATCAGCAAGGCAAACCAGAGCCGATGTCAGAACCAGAAAAAGACAGTGAGTTCACAAATTCTTTTGTTCGTTACGTCATTAACCACTTTCAGGATATTATAACATGAACGTGTACTGGATCGACGCCGAAACGCCATCGAATACTAGAATAATTCGACAAGAAGCTGGCAAATGCCGGTTGCTCACGTGAGGACATGTTCATGACATGGAAGATATAAGGCTGACTCCTATGAAATACAGAGGCGTTTGTAAGACGGCTTAGGTTGAGTCTCAAGTGTGTAGTAGCTAAGAACCCAAAGCAAAAACAGGCAAACAAACCCATTTGGATATGCGAATAGCCTATCTCTCGTGCGAAGATTCTTCCATGAGAGGGGTTAGTGATGCTATTGGCAATGTGCGTGTGTATGGGTTCCCAACGTGCATAATGTGTCGAACAAACGTAAAAGGTGTGCTTCTTAGCCACATCCTTTGCCTAACTGGAGTAGTCCAGCTCTCCGCTTGTGTGTTCGATCCCAAAAATCATCCGTATTTCGTCGGTCGTTTGGAAGACCATCTTCGTGAAAACCATGGATGGATGGCCACTCCAGAGTTCAGAGACTTACTTGACTATGGGGACATGAAAAAAGTGAATGCTTGCAAGGTTATTTTTAGCGTTTGTACCAAACCAAAAATCAAGTTCCCCAAGAGAGACTTAGCAGTCCAGCTCGTTAGAAATTGAGCTAGGCATGGTGACAATTCTAGCATTATTATCCGTGACCACAATGAAGCTGCTTACTTCTGCAATGTTCTAGGAGGAATAAATCGGCTATTGAATGTCGAGAAAGCCGACGACATTGACTATATCAAGCGAAAGTGCAAGCGAAACCCGTGCTCATTGGTTTCATAAAAGGGCATTTGTCTTCGCATACACCAATGTTGCACTCTGAAGAATGCTGTGATTTTTCCCATGAAAACCTCCTACATCAAATAATCTACATCTACATCAAATAACTTCCCATCGGGGTCGAAGGCCTACTGGTTGAAGAGAATTCTAAAAATCCTAGGTATTTTAGGTATTGAAAATGGTGACCCGGATACGAGTGGTGTCTTGAGACTACAGCTTGGACGATCGAATCTGCTGGGAAACTTGAATTGCAAAAAAGTGAGACCGCCCCGCTTCCCTCTGATCTCGTTGCGGCTATTGCTGCGCGTATGTATTTGATTGTTCAGGGTGGAAGCAGTAAGACGGAATGGGTCGTTAATACCGTTAGTTGGCACAACTTGCTTGTACTCACTCCAGAAATCAACCTGGCTGTTTCTCTCTGAGATAACCCCCGTCATGGTTTGGAATCCCATCAAGCTCAAACTAGCCATCGCTACTTCTGCTTCAACCGATATAAGATACAATCCAATACTCTAAAGGTCTTACTCGACTACCTATCCCGCCGAACTAGATAAGCATTATGTTGTTCAGACTGGGTGCATATTCCCCTATGGCACGATAAAAAGGCCCACACGAAATGCTGAGAGGGCCGGATCAAATATCCGCTAATTCGAAACCGACAATCGTTGCCTCTGCGAAGTGTGCGGCGAATCAAGGTTAGATTGCCCTGCAAACAGCATCTGCCTGAAAGAGTCAACGTCAACGCTATCCACTGTTAAAATATTGATGCCAGACCGGGGTCCGTGTATCATGTCCAAGGAAAAACAATTGGGCATCCGGGCAGGTTGACCAAGTGAGTTTGACCACGACCGGTCAAACTCACTTTCGACCACGTCCTGGATATGATCAACGCTGCAAACAAAAAGGCTGTAAAGTGCGTCACCAAAATTTTGCTACAGACCTCCATCAAATGTTACGGCACAACTTCAGTATCGACCGGATAGACATGTGTGAAGGGCATTACAAACAGAATGTTCGAATTACATGCCTATTCTGTAATCGTCGGCACAAGCACCATGATCAATTTCATAACGCCACTGACTTTCCAGATGAAGGTGCATACAGGGGTTTTGATAATGACTCAGATTACGTTGATTTCTTAGATCCGAATTATCACCCATAACAACAATATTAACTCTGGTGAATCACAGGTAGCAGCTGTGAACTTGTGTAACCGTGCTTTGAGAATGCAGTATAGTAGAGGGCAAGTTGACCATGCTATAAAATTCTGCCCAAGATCGGGTATGGCTTATGCGTCTAGCACAGGTCATTCGAAAAATTTTAAAAGAAACTAACTACTCATTTAGTTTGTCGCAGTAAAACTTGGTGTAGTGATAAAGTTAAATTTATTTTTATTTTCATGTTAGTCAGTTTATTGTTTATTAATTTATTTTTAGTTTATTTGTAGCTTTTACATCAACCAAAAAAAGATTTTTTTTTCGGTTTATAATAGTCTTTATAGTTTATAACTATATTGTAATAGAAAATTCAAACGTTAAAAATAAAAAAAAAAAAACAAATTCGCACATCGGGACAAACTTTTTTTGGGCTTTCTTCGTTGGCAGCAATGCAGACCGTCGTGCTGATAGGCAACAGAGTTTCGTGTAAGCGGGTTTCTTGGCTCCCAATGGGACTTTGACAATTTTAGTCGCTTCCGCGGAGGGAATCAGTCATTCGCGTTGATGTATTGTTAATATCTTCCACTATAGTGGGTATAAGTGCTACTCATTCACGATTTTCACGGACACTGTCTAGTTGCTGCTGTACCTGCGCCCTGAACAGTCGGTCAGCCAGACCACGATTAAAGGACTCGATGAAAGCCTGAGGTCTTTGATGGTATGTTTGTGCTCGATGGACTCAATTCTCTTTCTTTCACTTACGCTTACTCACTACTCCTTTGAGTTCATGCCCATCGTCGACAATCGGCCTTCTTGGCTATACAATAGGTCAGTTATTTTTTATGCTAAATAATTCCCAGCAAGTCTCGTCCACTGACTTCGAAGTCGATGGTATGGTAACTTTCTAGTGAGAGGTCACGTCTGCCAGTATCGAAGCAAACCTGTGTGTCTTACGACCGAGTTTTTCATGTAGGAGAAAGAGAAGATCGGCTTGGTGGAGTTTGTTCAGTCCATTTTCTGTAAAATTGGCAAAACCCTCCTTAGGAGGCCGTGTCTGCATATATCTCCCGACATCTTGGTTAGATAACCACCTCCTGACGCTCTCCTTTGAAGTAGCACTTTTTGGTAGTTTCGAATGTAGTGCGGTAATGCCCTGAAATCCTCCAAGGCCATAATAAGCTGTTTTGAGAACAGTATGAAGCTTTTTAGACCTCAAAGGTTTGGTTTTGTAATTCAAAATTTCCGCTTACGACTGATGAGGTCATGTATTCGAGTAGCCCCATCAATCTCCAACACGCAGATTTAGTGAGTTCGGTTAGGAATAAACAAAGCGAAGGTAAACTGTTTTATTAAGTTTGCAACAGTCTCGGCTGGCCAACGTCGAAAATGCTTAGTCCACTGAAAAATGGCCATCACGGAGCTGGCTTCCTTCCTTCCTCGTTCCGATCCTTGGTGCAACTGCTCTGTCATTATTATCACTTCTCAAGTGAGTGATGCGAAAAAAATAGGCCATATCGGTCTAAACTCTTATAAGACTTTAGATACGCAGATCATTTTCTGCTCTGTTAGGGCCGAAGGCACCCTATCCTTTTTTCGCGCCTTTTTTTCAAAACCAAAGAGCAAAGTACTAAACGACCGATCAGTGGGGAAGATTAACGGTGTTATAACTGTAACCTTGGATGCCAAGCCTGTGGAAAACTTCAGTAAGTCATTTCCGAAAGAATATGCGGTGGCCTAGCATGATTTCGTCGGAACCTATTGAAAGGCCGAATGAGTCGATCCACTCAAATTATGTTATTGCGACACCATGAGACCCAGTGGTTACTGGGTAACTCATGTGTGCAATAGTTAAAGATTAATGAGGTGGCAGCTACCCGGATCTTGGAGCTCGTCAGCGGCATAGGCTCATAGAAAGTGAGGAAATTTTTTTTTCCCAATTTTCGAGCTGCGTGGTTGTTGACATAACTAGTCCATAAATTCAGTCGTAATACTACGATCCATTGCCACCTTTTTAACTAACGAGATCAAGCCACAGCAAATAATTGTAACGGGATGGGCTGGTACTTTTAGGAAAAATCAGGCACTTGAAAATGATCTTCTTTGAGTGAGGTTCCGATGTGCACCTTGTGGTTCTTTGGCCGCCAAATCAAACGCGTAAATTGTGGTGCCTCCCACATATCTTGCAATGTCGATAAGATTGCTGTTGGGCGCCCAAGCCTTACCGGCGATATCCAGTGTGGAAAGATACTCTCGTGCAACAGAGGCCCTGTTAATGTAACCATTCAACTTTCTGTTAAAGACTGGCTCGTAGGCGATCTCAGACACCTTTCTCGAGCCAGCGGTTAGTTTTAGACCAGTCAGTCCATAATTTTGCAAATTTGTAGGGGTTTTGTGTTATGCCTCCTTCAAACGTCGATAAACCAGGCGCAGATGTCATTCTAACAGTGGCTCCAGTAACCGCATCGGTTGTAATCAATATGAACTCTGGCTTCGCTCGAGTTAAGGACAACCGCAGTGCCATATTGTTTATTAGAAACCGTTTTTGTGGTTAGGCCACAGGAACGGGTGGAACGTGACAGTTACTGTCGGTGCAGCATTAACAGCTGCCTCTACTACCACGAGAGTCTATCGAGCAATAAAGTCATTTTGGCTTCAACCTTAGTCTCGAAATGTGCCAGGGTTTTTGGGTATCCTTTGAGCTCACCAGCATCATTCTCACCACAGTTCTTGTTTTTCGACAATAGTATGAGTAGCATTGCTTGATAAGATCTTTCGGTTAAAATAATTTTCCTAAACAGACCGTACGCAAACAGATTGGTCAGCACTAACATATCACCAGCTATGATACTCCCTGCAGTACAAACGACCTGAAATTGCTATCGCAGAGATCGATAAAATCTAGTTATGCTCCCGTTTCAAATCGAACTACGTTTGTGTGATCTAGGTCTCATTAGGCTACTACAAGCTCTTGGTAATTCCTGCTTATATCAGTCTGTGTTGTGGGCACCACCCACAAACTTGTGAGCACAGGTAAATAAGTGTTAAGATAAAATCTTTTCATGAACAGGTTCCATATGTTAAATATAACGTAAAAAACGCGCATGTCTAACACAGATTTATGCTAACTTACTCACAGAATAAGCCGCGTAGCGGTAAGCCTTACCGCTGAGCGTCAAAGATTCATGAGACTTTCCTTGGTAGCTGCTGTTTGAGCCGCAGCTTTCAATCTCTCTTTTATCTGCCCTTTCGTGGTAAGAGCCGCTGAGACGGCTTGTTGAGCCATTGGCAGAGCAGCCTTCGCAGCTCTTTTCATTACAAGGGCAGCCATACGCTTGATTACACTCCTATGATTTCCGAAGAAGCCTGTGCCTCCATGAACGTAATGAGTTAATGCTCCACCTGCTTGGTAATAACGATGAAGATAGTGGCGGTTTTTTGTATAAGTAGTACGGTTAAGTGGGACTCTCATTTCATTTTGCGGATGTCGATTTGAATAATTAGGTCGTATTAGTTGAAGTCTATGCTATTGTTGTGTGTGTCTCTAACATCAGCTTTGATTGATTTGAATGACCGTGAGTTCAATTGGCGAGCTTCGTACTCATGTTCACTAACCCTCCATTCGATTATGTCACAAGGACTGTCATTTACCAGTGGAATTATTTGCATGAGTGGAACTTGGAAACTGCCTAAGTTTGTAATTTTAATAATGCCGATATAAACGAGAAGGCTGTTCACTCCTCCAGTGATGCCTACATTGTTCGGACTAACATAGGTTCCAGCCTCAAGCATTGTTCCTGCTAGGATACCCAGAAGCACAAGTTAAGTCCCTGAAAGGATTTTTTGTCAGTTATTGCAATAAATGATTTCATTGTAACCGTATTAACCGAGACCGTTTGACCTGTGCTTACTAGAAGCTTAATAAAAGAATCTATTAGTGTGGACACAGAATCGTAGTTTCTAGAGGTTAGACGGACTATTTTTTTCAACTCAGGATGTTCTCTGAATGTTTTCTTTTTCAAGGTATTGGTAATCCTTTCAACACAATATGTTAATATGTCAATATGTATACATAACGTTACATAAAAATAACGTTCAAATGGAGTTCAGAGTACTAGATATTTGCTTACCAACGCATCTAGCGAGGATTCTGATATGTGGACCGACAATGTCCAGTGAAACAAAGTTCATTTATAACCTTTTACTCAACCCATAGTCAACCGTTATACCTTTGTGCTTATCGACTGGACCAACCAGCGTATTGCAAAATCATAACCGCATTCAAAACTCGACGCCTCCGGGTTACAACTTACACTGCTATTCCCTAAGAGCCAATCGAGCTTGACCCAAAAAAGAAGAACATTCTCATTGCGAATGACCTGATAGAAAAATGGAGGCGCATTGCGCCAGCGTTTACAGATGGTCTACATCTGTTTTTTTCAGTTTCCTGCCTACATAAGAGCAGTCCAAAGCTTAGGTTGTTAAATTACCCCGGTGCTATAGATCGTTTTATGGAGGTACCTAAAGGAGAGACCAGTGAAAAATTTAGACGCTTAATAGTTGATCTGTCTCACGCACATTATATCGATTCACGTTTGCGATTTAGATACGGATAATGGGGTCTCAAATACTGAAACGCAACCAAGATATAAGAAATGATGAAAATATTTGGATATGTAATTAAGCTCGATGGCACTATAAACAAACGTGGCCCTACGGGGCAAATCACTCCTAAAGGAAACCTGGAAACATTTGGTCCTAAAGGAAAACCCGTTGAGCTTCTAGTTTCAAATGAGAACACGGTGAGCGTGAACATTCCTGTGCTTCTCATTCATTCGCTCATTCATTTATTCATATATTTATTTAGCGATGGTAGTCATGCATAATCGTTAATAGACTTTTTAAACTGACCTGAAGAGCTGTTGTTTTTAAAGTTTACTGGAGGAGTGTTCCAGAAAAAGCATGCTTTAAGAAACGAAAGATTTGTTCCGTATGTAGATATTCGTACTGGAGGAAGTTTTAATATTCTACTTGTCCAAAAATAGTCGGAAATTTGTTTTATTTTAAAGTCTTCCCACATCAATTCAGGATTTAATCTATTAACAGACTTATATTTTTCATGAATACTGATTGTCTTTTCAATAGAGAGTAATCCATCAAAACTCATCAAAACTCAAGGCAAAGTTTTGATGAACCAATGATTAACGCTTTCTTTTGAACCCTGTGGATCAAGTTATAATCAGTGTTGCTACAGAACACCTAAATTAAAGCATAATATACAAAATAACTTAGAACGTAACTATGAACAAGCGTTCTTGTTTGAGTAATATCCAAGTGTTTTCTTAACGTGATCAAGCAACTCAGTTTGTTATTACCTCGTATAAACAACTTACGAATATGACCAGAAAAATTTACTTTACAATCTATTAATTAATAGACATATCACTTCGTTCTTAACGTCAATTTTCTCATTAAATAAAAAAATATTACTATGAGACTTTTTGCTCCTAAAAACATAATTTGACACTTCGCAGTATTTTCTACTATTGAATTAGATTTAAAC
This sequence comes from Euphysa ruthae, assembly GCA_035046665.1. Taxonomy (NCBI): domain Eukaryota; kingdom Metazoa; phylum Cnidaria; class Hydrozoa; order Anthoathecata; family Corymorphidae; genus Euphysa; species Euphysa ruthae. The sequence continues at coordinate 3,631 of JAUZNK010080734.1, read as the reverse complement.
CACTTTTGTATTCTAAGCCAATCCCTGTGAAGGCGCGACATGACCTTTTCTAGAGAAATGTCACAAGCATATAAGCCTTTTTGGCAAAGTTACAAATGTCCCAATCCAAAACAAAAGGAGCATATCATTAAGAAAAGTATTAAAGAGAAGGTGCCTTAAAATCTAACCTTGAGGTATTTCTGAGATGGTATTCAACCATTGGTTGAAAGTATAACCTAGCTTTTTTTCCTTAAGCAGAAGTAGCATATTACGAATTTCAGACTTTTGTGTGAGAAACCGTATGCTTTAGACAGATCCATTAGAATCTTGCCAGCTACCCCTTTTAGTTTCAAGACAATGTTGCCACTTCTACATTAAGCGAAACAAAGTATGCTGAGTTGAACAACCCTTGCAAAAACCACATAATGAATGCGACAATTTTTCGCTGAAAAAACGAGTAATTTGTGTAAAAAGTATTTTCCCAAAAACTTTTGACACCGTTGGGAGAATACTCATAGAACGAAAATTTCTTTTGTCTAAATTGTTTGTTGAAGTATTGACGCAACCAGTCATGTTGGGACAGTGAGACTGGGCCAAAAGGCTTAAGAAACCGTAATGGAATATCATCACTACTTTTTTAAATATCGTAGTGATAACAAAAACTTCGCTCGGTTCTCCATGGATAAAATCAAAAATACATTTTAAAGGAACCTTTTCCTTGATTACAATAATACTGAGATGTAAGTCTACGTCTGAAATTGGATGATGTACGGGCAACTTTGAGATAGGCTCAAAAATGAGGGCAAGCTATGGTTGAATATTTAGAGAATAGGTGATATTAACAAAATAATTATTAAATGTATTTACAAGAGGTTGGTTGTCTGAAATAAGATTTTTTTTTCCAAAAGAAGAATTCGTTCTTCAGTATTTAGAGGCTTGCAAGGTTTTTAAACCTGCTTATTTCATGAGTTCATTGCAAATATTTTCTGTAACGATAGGTTTGTTGTTACCCTTTCTTCTTATTTCTGACAGGGGCACACTTATTCAAATTATTTCAAAATATATCATCATAAAACGAGTAATCACATCCAAAATTTTGGTCGCTTAAATAATAATTAAACACTAATAAAATACGGTCAAAATCAAACTTTTTACAGTCTCCTGTATTTAACAGTGATTTGAGGTGATTTAATATATTTAGTTTTGAACATTGTATAAATTTGATGATGGCGGTCACCAAGACCAGTCCCCACTGAATGTGAGTTTTACAATAGAGATTTTGAGTTCGTTATGATGATATCGATGCAAGTACCACGAGATTATTTGAATGAACGAGAGAATGTTATATTTAAAGTAGGGAACCAACAAATTGCCGAGACAATATTTTCAGATGGGCCCACGCGGCATGTTTTGGAGTACTTAGAACGCCCATTAGCGTCTTAGAAATTCGCTCAACCAAAAAACCCGACCAATTTGAGCTAGCGTTACATTACGCAATGAGTTTTGCTCAGAAACTCAGAGATAACATGGAATTTGATTTAAAAATTTTCAAACTATTCGACAGGTGAATACTATCTCTCCAAAGAAGATTTTGCTGGATATTAGAGTTATCCAAATAAATAATGTTATGTGACCTGCACAACTCGGTAAACAACGCGTTGACACCTTTTCTCCTCTCATCGGCTTCTGGATATCCGTACGGAATTATTCCGGAAACAACTTTTAACGGAAACCCTTTTAGCATATTTTGCTTTACATTTTAATGCAGCAACTAAAATATTGCTTGCGATTTCTGCATCATTTAGTGGCGTGACGTTTGGCATTCGGTGGTTGTACTTTTACTTCTGACACCAGGAAACAATATAAAAAATGACTGGCAACTTTGTGAGTTTCTGTTGAAATCACGGTGTTTCATTCTATGGGCCATACTATCGGAAAATATAATTGCTTTTTTCTTGGTGTTACTATTAATAGTTTAATATTAGTAACACGATAAGGTGACCTGGCTACTTCAGAATATTTTTGAGTACCAGGCACCAGAAGAATATTTGGAACAGCAGAAACGGTAGTAGAAAGATCAGAAGTAGGAGAAGCACTAGGAAAATTGGAAGTAATACTGGAACTTTTTTTCCGTTTGGCATAGTGCAGCGTATCGATTGCGTGTATTTATTACTTGTTAAACGTTATTAAACTGCGTCTGATGATTGTTATTTATTTCTAATCGAGTTTCTCTGATTGCTGTTCTTGTGATTACTATGACGTTCTCTTTGTTGAATAAAATTGGTTTCGTTGATTGTACTATTTATTAGAAAATGAATAAAAGTTCTGATTAACGTTATTAATTTCCTTAACGTTACTATTACTATTACGATTAAAGGCGTTTTGATTTTTTTGTAAATTAGAAATGTCAGATAATAAAATATCTATAATATAATTTTTTGTCTTTATTTTGTCTTTTAGAAAACAACTTTCATCTTTTAAAGACTTTAAATTGTCACTTACGAGTGAATTACTGTCATTTCTAAACGTTGCTAATGTGGTCTTTCAATCCGTCAATAATTTTTTCCAGGAACAACTGCGTGGTATTGGATAGTATAGTCTCGTTAACACTTTCTTGAGAAGTAATCACATCGTTTAACGATGTTTCTTCCAGTAACTTGGCTTCAACAACATTTGCAGCACCACTAGCTTTGAACTACAATAATTCTTCTTCAACCGTTTTGTCGATTGACGTGCAAATATCTCCAACTTCGATGCCCGGGTTTAAATTTTAAGTGCATATTAAGTATTTTTGCCAGGTTTTTGCTTTCCCACCGTTTTCATATTATTATTGGCATTCGAAATTTTAGATAGTGGCATTTAAAAAGGACAAGAATTTTAGAATTTTAGAAAGTAAATTCGAAACAAGATGTCCAGTTTAAACAGATATCCAGTTTAAAAATAATAATCAGTATCAACTCGGTAATGAGAACCCAGTAAAGAGGACCGATTATTATTCATCCAGATGTTTATTCAAACTTTTATAATATAAATATTAAATATTCCACAAATTCTGATTTAAATTTCCAAAATTTTCAGAATTCCAAAACGCTGTAAACGTCTACTCTTTAGGTCTACGTCTTCTGGTCCTAAAGGAGAACCCGGTGAGCGTTGACTTTCCGATGCTTCTGGTCCTAAAGTAAAACCCGATAAGCAAGGATCTGGAGAAAAAGACTTAACCCTTGCAACGAACCGAGGTATTTCTCAAAATAAGGATGGCTTATATCTTTCTCTCCATTGACGCTTTAACGGGGCTGCTCAGCCAGTGGCTACGACAAGGCTATATAGACGGATTGTCCGGAGAAATACTGTTTCCTGTATATCACCGCAAAATATGATGGTTAGAATAGGTTTGCTACGATCGTCCCTGCTACATTCCAAAAGGAGGGTCACTGGAGGATAAAAATCTAAGGAAAAATTGCTCTGAATTTTGAGACGAGAGACCCCAAAAAGCCACATCAGTATGTTAAGCTAGTGAGAAGATCAAAGGACAGGAATGGGAGTTAGGTAGTTTTTATGGGGCTGAATGACCATATTAAAGAAACGGTCCTTATAAAACCGGCATGAAGAAAGTAGATTGGTACCCTCAGCTAAACCTTACACTAAACGAAAC
>JAUZNK010080723.1:0-13226 GCA_035046665.1 Euphysa ruthae | reverse complement strand
CAGATATCGGGAAGAGTATACGAAATTCGATTTATATGATTAGGTTCTTTGACGGAGTAAATAGCTTCTTTAATTTTACAAAAAAATTTATTATAATAAAATTTGTTTAGGCAATTGAGTCCTGGAACAGGGCAATAAGAATTCTTTTTTAAGGAAAACAACATGAAATAGACTAGGTTTTATGGCCAGAAATAGACTAGGTTTTATGGCCAGAAAACATTAAAAATTAAAAAAAAAAATTACCGAAACATTTTTAAGATATTTATATGACTGAAGGACTGGCTAAAACAAATTTAAAATATCCTTTATAGATTATATCTAATGAACAAATCAATAAACCGTTTTGAAGAGAGGTGACCAAAAAAGTAGACTGGCAAAGAATTTTTAGACCATCTAAATTATTGTGGTAGTCAGATTCAACAATGAGACAGATGGAAACCTAGGTTGTTTGTGATGATGAAACGTAGAATGCTTTCACAGTATTAAAGTAAACAAGGTAACGCTTGTAAAAATTTTAAAAAGCAAAATTTGATGTCAAATAAGAGATTTTGTCAATAATCTTTTATGGTGTATTTCATAATTGTCAGAAAATATATTAATAAAAGAGTTGAAGACCATTAATGAACTTTAAAAAAGCGTAGGACCTAAAAATATTCTTTTGGAGCAATAGAATTTAAAAAGTTAAACTCAAAAAGCTGGCCATCAAGAAAAATTTCAGTTTTTTATATTACTTCATTTTAAAAGCTTTCAAATGCCAATCGAAAAAACTCATATGAGCAATCTAGTGATCTAATGACCATATATATGTACAAGATGCAACAAATTTATCTGCAACAGAGTAAAAGATTTTATATACTATAGAAGCCCAGGTTCCATGTAATGCTTGAGATTTATTGGAACTCATGGGTACTAAGGGTTTCAACCTCACAAAAATAGGAGATGGAAATTTTAAAAATCAAATTGAGAAACACCAAAAATTCACTGATCAAACACATCATCAAACGCTCCTGTAAATAACAAATTTCAGCAATGAAATATGAAAATCAGCCTCAACTAAATATATTTTACTTTCAAACCTAAAAGAAATAAGATCCTTTATAACAATAAAGAAAAATTTCATCGAAATGTCAAATAAGCAATTTATTTTATGCTAATTTAAAGAAATTTAAATACATTGATTTCAATTTATAAATTTAAATTATCATTCCAATAAATTCCAAAAAAATTAAAATAAACATTCAACTTGTTATTACATTATAATACAAAAAAACAGACCAAATCGCCATAAAACAAATCGCTTTATTATATTTATCTTCTTAGGAAAGGGTGATTTAGATTAAATCTATTATAATAAAGTTACTTACAATTTATCGACAATGAGTATTCAGGAGATTCTGCTGTTATATATACGTTAGTTGTAGAGCATCTATAAATCCCAGTGTCACTTCTATTTGTAGTGACAATCCTCATATGTTTAGATGAAATAGCTATTTTACTATTGTCTTTAAACCATTCGTAGTTTACGGGATCAGTTGAATTTTCATGACAACTAATTAATACACAAGTGTTTTCAATAACAGACGATGATGGAAAAAATTCTATTGAAGGAGTGTACATATCTATAAAATGAAGTCAATTATCATAATCTGTTTCAAAACCAATATAAGCCTAAGATTATTAGTCTTTTTTGCCTACTATAATTTAGCAGACCATACTGAAATATTATTTTAAAATATGTTATGAGAACGAATAGAAAACCAAAAGAAAATTTATCAATTAACAGGTATTGACTAAAATACAATTCAAAATTTTATCTTCAAAACAAGCATTTTTGATGACGGATTCCTGGAAATTACTTTGGCAAATAAAGAATAATGATTTTCAAAAAAAAAATACATTTTTAGAAAAAAAATTTCAGCAGGATTAACCATCAATTTGACCATTTCTCGAGAGAAAACGCAAAAAATAAAATTAAATAAAAAATAAATAACATTTATTCGGCAAATCCAATGTTACAATATTGGTTTTTTGTCCTATTCTGTTTAGTATATATATATTTTTAATAAAAAACAATAGTAATGAGTAAATTAATTAAATACATCCCGCTGAACCTTTATCTAAAACAAATTCCTTTGAAAACTCTTCAAAAGCGTTTTAATATTGCACTTTAGTTGGGAGGTTGGTAAACATTTGCATACACTAATGTTGAAAAGTACCTTTGACATTCGAATTAACAACAGAACCTATGTTTAATGATGTCATTCTTCATGAGTTGATTATGTTTCTTTTGACCACTGTTAAGAATTTGGGCCAACTTTCAATGTTGAGTGTTTTATAGGTAAATTTTGTAATTTTATGTTCTTGTCTCTCAATCACAGCGAGCCATTTTAGGTTTATTACATCCTGATTTGTACCATATTTTTTATAGTACAAACCTAGCTACTGCATTTTGTGTCTCTTGCAACTTCTTAACAAGGTAATCTAGCATATTGCTTTTTACAGAATTATAGATTCAGCAAATCGTTTTTTTGCTATCAATGGCAAAATGCACTTAAGTTGTTTTAGCGAACGTAGTGTTGCGTATACTGACTCTAAAGTTTCATTTACATGTTGGTTCCATTTCTTGTTTTCGTTAAAGCAGACACCAAGTATCTTTAAATCTTTCACTTGCTCAATTTTTTATGTGAGAACATATTTTGAAGCTTCTTCAGATATATTTTTTTTGATGCAAAAAGAACAGTTTTGGTATTTTTTGGAATGAAGATAAGGTTGTTTGTTTTAGACCATTGTGTTAGTGTGCGAATGTTGTTACTGATCAAATATGAACATTGCTCAATGTCTCTTGACTTTGTATGTCTATATAAACTGGTTTCATCTGCATATTGAATGCATTCAATTTCTGTGTCACGTATTAGGTCATAGACATAAATGTTAAACAAAATTGGGCCAAAGATACTTCCATCAAAGTTCAAATTCTCGATGACTAGTGACAAATACTGATTAGATTTTGGGTAGCTTTCTAGAAGTCGCTCAGCTGTTGTGGAGTAGTGGGTATTTAGTTGGTTTGGATCAGCACTTAGTTTTTTTTTTGTGGATTTAAAATCTTGTTAATGAGCTGCCAAATTTCTTTTGGTCTTTTGGTAGAAAATGCTTTACGCTAAAAGCTATTCTTTGTGAACCAAGTGGTGTAGACCCTTGACAAAACCCGGTCAAACCTTTCAAGCCATACATCTTTGTCTTGATCTCTAGGGCTTGGTTGGTGAAATACTCCAAATAAAACGAGCTGTTTTTGCTTGCGATTTCAAACCATTGATGCTCTAGTGAAGGGTCATTATATGTTATATTTTTGCGTTCTTTGTATTTTAAGTGCTTCTGTTGGTACATTCAAAATTTTATCTATCTATTGCAATGTGTTTTAATAAGTATGGATTGTCTTTTAGCCAAGAATGTGATAATATCAAATTTATATGTGTTAGCCATTACTTCAAATTCTGTAAATGTGAAGCAATCAATCAATTGATTGAGTGTTAAGGTGCATGATGGATGTGTGCTGGACTTTTGCAGATAGTATTTCTGTTATTTCATCGTGTATTTGATCATATTTTATTTCAATTATATTTTCTTGAATTCTATTGGGCAAAGAAAGCACTGTAAGTATGCAGTTTGTTACACAAAATGGCCAAAATACAAAAACAATCAAAAAATTGGTTCTATCAATGACACAAGATTTCAGCAGAACAGGAAAATAACTTCTTAAAAATAATCAAGAGCCTTTATTGTCTTTTAGCTTCATGCAAAATTAAAAAAAAAAAGAAAAAGTAATGAGTCGTTTTTAACAAAATTTTAGAAAAGTTGTTTTTAGGCCTAAAGTGACATTGTTTTGGATTCTGGGGTCTGACAGGATTCAAAATGGCAAAAATACAAGGATAATCATAAATAACATTTTTAAACAAAAAAAAATATTGCCTTAAGACTTAAAATGTTTTCGGAATTAGACCGGATAAAATCTTCAAAAAAAGCAAATATAAATAATATTTTAATATAAGGAACAAAATTTTGGGGCCCAGGCCCTGAGAAAGAGAACTTTCAGAAGGTGGCCAAAAAGTGAAACTGGAGTAAAAGATGCCCTCTATGGTCCTTTAACTTCATCCAAAATTTGAAAAAGAAAAAAGTTGTTAAGCTCAAAAATGACTTTGTTTTGATCCTGGGATAAATTTAGTAGGAATAATATTTCCTAATAAAATATAAACAAAATTTCTGCATAATTGACAAATTTTTTTTATGAGAAAAGTTTCAACATTATGTTACAAATACAAGCATGCAAGATTCTAAGCTCTATAACGGATATAACGGATAGTGGCTTTCCTTGAAGTGATTACTGCTAAGGTAAACAGTAATAGGTGTTGTTGATAATGATCAAATCCAAATCTAGAAATTTTACACTTAGTAGCTGAAAGGTTGCATTGTAAGCTTCCCAATCAGGGTTCAAACTTTTGCTATTGGATCTTTCTTTGATGCTTAGAGCAGCTTAGAATGTCTCACTTTTACTGTTTTTAATCACGATTTTGTGTTCCATATTTTTTTTTGGTCTGCTTAATTATGATACTGCAACTATTGCAGATTATAAAGAAAGTGAAAAAAAAATTTTCTTGCAATTTCAATATGTTCATTTCATTATTAAAATAAAAAAAATTAGTATAAATAAGTAAACTAATATAACTTTTCTGAAAAAAAAAGTTGTTAAAAACAGGTGTTTTCTGTAGCTGTGTATTTTTGAACTTTTAGAATATATTTAAAGACTTTTAAGCAGATATCCAAAAAACATACATTTGAAACTAAGTTTTAAATTCCTTCCTAAGTTATTTTTATCAAATAACAAAAAACTATTTTCACAGTTTCTCATGTGCATGCGCACATTTTCGAATTTCCAAGAAAGAGCCAGTATTCTTAAATTTAAGGATTAGGAACTTAATAAAACAAAAATAGAACAGTAATGAAATGTAAAGGAGACATGTAGATGAAAGCCAAATCTCACAGTTTTAAAATTATCAGATTTGGAATAAAAACCTGAGAAGTTTCAGCAGTTTGATGAGAAATTCTTAGTAAAATGGCGTTTCAAAGAAAAGCGTCAATGTTTGAATAGTGAAATCGGCATGTGGCTTAGCGATAGCTCATATGATTTACATGGTTCGAGCCCTGCCATGGGTGGTCGTCTTTTAAAAAGTTCAATAATTATGGTAAATAAATAAATAAAATAAAAAGAAATTAGCTTTACTTCGATTGTTCCAAATTTATGTTTTGTGAAACTTTTCACTTTCTAAAATATTTGGAGTATTTCTAAAATAAAGATAAACAAAGGGTAGAAAGTGAAATTAAAAAAACGACTTTATTGGAGCACCCAAATAGTTGACACCCAAAAAAGATCATGGCTGTCAGAATCAATGTAGATTAAGGCCTGATGATTTTTAGGGGCTTTCAAACTACATGCTTTTTTTTCCTGTAAGTTATACCCTCAACAGTGCATGAACGATGAATGAGTAGAATAAAAATAAAAAAATATGGACAATGCGTTACAAAATGTTTTATTTTCATGAATATTGCATGCATTAAAGGTCACATTGATTAAACTATTTAATCTTGATGAATTATTTTCTCTGTGGAAGACTTTAAGGATATAAATAGTGTTAACTATATTTTAACCTCAGATTTCAGCATATATTTTACAGATGCTTAAAGAATTAACAAAGGAAAAAAAGTAAATGGTAAATACATACCACAACAAGCCTGTTTATTTCCATGGAAGCTGTATAGGTACTATTTAAGGAATTTTATTGCAATAAGAAAGTTCTCATTTTGCTAAAAATCCTAACTGCCTATATTATTAAACTTTATCCCGGAAACAGATATTTTTCAAACAAAACACCTAAATTTCTAGCAGAGTAGAAAAAGCTAACATATTTTTGAGAGTTGTTGATATCCCATGTCAAATTTGGCTAACTTACAATGCACTTGAATGTTTACAGTTTGACTTCTATTTTGACTTCTGCTTAAGTGATTGCTTGAACTCACACACGTGTAATCTCCTTCACTTTCCACCGTAACCCTGCTTAATAATAATATAGATGTGCTAGTTACTAATTTTCTGCCATGGTACCAATAGTAGCTTTGCAACAAATTGGATGATGATGAGCAATTCATCGTAAAATTATCATTCAATAAAATACTATCAAGATATTTTGAAGAAGTTATCACAGGATCGTCATGATCTAAACAAATTTGAAATTGAAAATTGAAATTACCATAGATAGCAAATAATCGTACCTTTCTACAGACATTGACAACTGCCAGTCACATAATAAAAAATAACACACAACATAACCATAATTTATAACTGATGCATATAGTATTTTAGCCATTATATCATACAGCCACATTTAACAAATGAACCTTATTTAAAAAAAATAATAATAAAATTCAACTCTTTAGTGTATAGGCCAGCTCAAATTAAATTGCTGATACGCAAGAGTCAAATAATATTCTTTATTTACCGAAACTTGTAAAATATCTCAAATAGCCTCTGAGAAATTTTATAGCAAAATTAAAAAAAAAAACAAAATGATGAAAATATAACTTAGTACTAAAACTGGAAAAAAAAAAAAAAAAAATATATATTTACATATATATATATATATAAATATATATATATATATATTTATTTCTTTTTTTATATATATATATACAGTATATTTAGAGTAAAGTATATAATATCTTAAACTTGATGATCACATGCCTTGTTTTATCAATTAGCTGGCACCGCTATTTCGGTTTTAATGAGTTCAAATCATAAACACTGGCTATCTGAGTAAATCAGTACATAGCTAGTATTAATATGCATACACACTGGAGTTGACATAAGAAAAGATAGAGCAAGATTTTAATTACAAAAAATATTTTAAAGAAAACTTCTCTTCCAGGATACGTCTGAGAAATGAAAGAGAAAGAAAATATAATTCCAGAATTATTACGGTCCATTTTAAAAAAAAGTACCACCATATAACCACATTAAAAAAAAAAGCCTGCTTTGCCTACAAGAAAAATTACAAATCATCTCTTATAACTACAAAACAGAACAAAAAATCAGAATTAATATCGAAATGCCTCCATAAAAATAAGTTTTTGCTTGTTACTTATAAAACAAATGATGAGTTTAAAAATTCTTACTATAAAAGCTATTTATGTTAAAATTCCTCTCATTCTATTTGATAATCAAAAATCGTACTTGTAAAATCCTCTTTAATTTGCCGCATTTTACATTTAATTTCATCTCAATATGAATATATATATATATATTCAATAGCTATATGATTTCTACATAATATTTAATGTCAATGCAATTCTTCAAGTAATTAATGATTAAAAAGACCTTTTTTGGTTTTTTGTCTATCTATGTTTTTCATTGAGAAACTCTTTTTTATATGACAATATTAGGTGAAATAATTGAGGAGATGAAACTAAATTTAATATATAAATATATATCAATTCTTTTTTTAAATCAGTATGTACAACTGAGGGGTCCTAACAAGGACGAAATGTATCTTATACACTGGTTGGGGATCACATAGCTGAAAACATTTATTATTAATTTTATAACAAACCTTTAATATTATAACTCATACTATGATTCTTTTACATTCATTAACATTATGACTGAGTTTACGAAATTAAAGTATATCATAAAAACTAATAAAATTATTTTCTCACAGTTAATCTGTATTTCAACAAAATTTGAAGATTTGATTCCTTGCTCATTTATACACTCACAATGGTAAATACCACTATCGTTTCTGTAAATATTGTTTACAATTCTCATCCTTAAATTACCTAAAAAGTAAAAATTAAATTTTAACAAAGAAAATTAAGTTTATTATCTCATTTTTCAAAAAATTGTTATCAATTTTACGTTTGGGGGGATTTCTAACATTAACAAATTTTGAATGGATCACCGATGTATCACAAAAATATAACTAAATGATGGCTAACAAAATTTTTGTATCTAAATTGCAAATTTCAATAAGAGTATTGTCTTCAGTAAATATTCAGACGCTCTGTCTTTTAATCTAACTGAGGAATAATGAACATGGTATCACAGTTCTTTAACAAAATTAGTCTTAGAAATATTTCAAATAGCTCAGTTGCATGATGATTAAATCCACAACATAAACACTAAAAAGTTAATATTAGATCTCATATCAATAATCAAACAATTATAAGTTTGATATTATTAAAAAAACTAATCCAGATGTAAACACAAAAATCTTCAAATAAAAGGACTAGCATTTGGTTCCTGACTATTTATTTTCTTTTTATTGCATTTCAGGGAAAGATTCTTTAATTACAAAGCTAACCAAAACATTAAAACATTGAGGAAAAATTATTAATTAAACAGCTACCTAATTTAAATTTCTTACCTAAATTGAATTTTATTTGTGGACGAGAGGTCCTTAGTTCAAATATAGGTGAAAATTACATATAGTGATGGTGTCACATTCAAAAACCACACAGACTTGCTTACAAATTATTAACTTTAGTAAGGACATAGCAATGGGAATTTCTTATCACAACATTAGGATAAGGATTGCTAGTGTTGATGGGGTACACTACAAGGTTGAACAAGTGAGGTAGTTGTAATTTTAAAGCATAGATCTATTGTGTGTTGTTATCAGGAATTTAGGTAAGGAGAAGCTTCAGTAAGATTGGGAGAGGGCAATAAGGCAAAATATAAGCTTTTATAGGTAGGTAGTAATCTATGATTAAATTTTCTTGTGCTACGAGTTATTTTACCAACAGGTTTAAAAATATCAGACATATGATTAGGATATTTTCCGTTAAAAGGTAAAAACAGTAACATATTGTTCAAATCTGTTTTTTAGCAGAGAAGTGGGTAGAGAGAGTAATTGATGTCAATTGCGTCAATGATCGCAACATGGTGATAAAGTTTTTATAGGTAATAGGAATACCACTTCTGTGACAGTTTATGCACCACAATGTAGACTCAGTGAAGTATATAGGGGTGGAGGCTATGACACATTTCCTGGTTAGAAAATCAGACAAGAAGGTGGTAAATTATGCTACAGTTTTAGCAGGCAAAGATTGTGTTTCTCAGAGTAGGCTGCAGGTTTGTGTTATTTTTGTGAATAGCGCCGAGTTAAGGAAGTTAAGGGGAAAATACAGACTCAAAAGTTGACAGAGTCTCACGAAAAGTAGTTTGGTGAGGTATGAGGAAATTAGAAAATTAGGTTTAGATAAGATTTTCTATCCATGTACAACAATTCTAAAAGTCATTTTGAGAGTTAATGATTAGCAAAGAATTTAGTGTCAATGTTGGCGTACATCAGTGTTCAGTTCTCAGTCCTTTAGTGTTCATATTGATTTTAGAGGCTTTACCAATGTGTTCAGAACAAGGAGTACATGAAAGCTATTGTATGCAGATGATTTAGTCTATATAGAGGAGGTCATTAAAGAGTTAGTTCAAAAGTTTGAGAAGAGGGAGAATGGACTAGAAGAAAATGGGTTTAGAGTGAATGCAGCAAAAACCAATGTAATAATTGGTGGATGTGAAGCGAAGAATGACCTTGAAGTTGGAAAATGGTGTTGTTTAAGTTTTCAAGGAAGAAGTTGGTACTAACTCAATTTCAAGATAATGACACGCATATTAAGAAAAATATCATGTTGTTATCAAACTCGATTAGGTATAGGACTTAATAAGGTTTCAAAATGAAGATTTTAAAATAATCACAAATAATACTTTCTAACATTATGCAAAATTTCAGTATAAATAGAATAATGGCGCTTGAGCTGCAGGAATTTTTTCAAAAAACTCAAATAATTTAGTTTCAAAAGCTTGTAACTTTTTTTATCTTGAAGTTAACATAAATCAACCTCATACGGAGTATTCCTTAGGATATAAAGAAAAATATCTAAAATTTCAATGTCTCAACATGACTAGGTCTTGAAATACTGCTAACCATAACAGGTAGGTGAATACTTTAAAAATTACAACAAAGATTTTTATATAGAAGAATGTAGAAAGTAATTTTTACATCAATTTCTTGCTCATCTTCACTATCAAAGACCTCCATGACTATAATCAATACAACTTCTAACTAATGGACTGGAGAACAATTTTGTTTAATTATTCGTAAAATTTGCAAGTTTCAAAACATCGGAGAGAAAAAATGGCTGACAAAAATATTGCCTCTGAAATTTTTTTGCGGATGCTATTAATAATTACCTCGGCAATTTCCGGTTGCCAAGATTAATTGTGAGGGCTAAAACAGCTTGGTATATCTATCAGTAACATTTCTATAGCTAACAAGCTAACTATTAACCAAATTTTTCTCCACAGTCCAATTTGGAATCCATCGTTCCTGTAGGAGTGATTTTCTATAGCGCGGTCTCGAAAGTGTTAAAGGGTATTTAATAGGTAAATCTGACTTGTTATTATAGAATCAAGGTGCTGTGGCAAATAAAATATAATTCAGAAATGTGCTTGAAGAAATTGAAAGCAGGAATTAGATATATCAAAAACAAAATCAAAGCCGTAAAAGTGGAAGTTAATAAAGTAAAAGGTGTGAAAGCAAAACAACAGAGCACTGAAACCAATACTTTTTAAATATAGATACTATTCCATATATTAGTGAATTATCTACAAGATTTTTTTATGACACAAATATTTTAATATTTTATAATATTTACTTTTGGTTTATTTTTTATCAGTTTTCTTTAATTTTTTTTTCTGTTTTCCAAAGATGAAATGCACAAAGAATGCCAGAGAAAATTTTAAAGTAATCTCAGTAAAATAAAAATGAGAGGTATAAAACTGACTAGAAAATGTCTTTTCATACGGTTTTTACTTACATTTAGACAAATTCAAAGATTTAAAAAAAAAATGTGATTATAACACTTTTATTTACATCTAACGTTTTTAATAAAATTAAAAAAGCAAGCATATTAGACGCCTTTAAAAGGCAGTATGTGAAAGCTTGAATTTGTCACTGCATTTCCAAAAAGGCCTTTACTACATGCCACCATACTCTCAACTTTTCATTGAAAACAAGTAATAGTGCCTCAGAATTAAGGCGTAAGTAGGATACATAAAAGACAAAGGTATTCACTTTATAAATATTCAAACCATTTTCTAGGCCCAATGTCCTTTATGATAGGCTTCAATTCATGAAATTCCAAGAAGTATTTCCCGTAAAGAAATGCTTGCCACATTACAGAAATATTATTCATAACATTTTTATATTTTTAAAGTGTTTACTTCTAGAAGCCAAGCCCTTAAATAATAATCTTTAAAATAACTAAAATAGACCACAAAAGTAAACCAAAAATTAAAAAAGAGACAGGTGTCTGCATGGGTCTAAAAATGACTTTCGTATCTATAAAACTTGATGCAAATTTAAATAAATAGCTTTACTGAAAAATATATATAAAGAATGAATGAAAAAAACATTCTAACAACTACCTAGGGATAAAAAAGAAAGCCTTACCTTCAACACGGTTTTGGTTTTTATACCATCTATATATAATAGGTTCTGAACCATAGACATCGCATGACATTATCACTGAATCGCCTTCATTAAATTTTGTTGAAATGATAGTGAGAAATGGTTGTGTTAAATCTAATTAAATCATTAAAACAATCACTTAGTGACTGATGATACCAGAAATACTTTTAAAATATAAATCAAATTATAATATATATAGCAAAAAAACCCAAATTTTACTCCTTTTTGGGACTGGGAATTTTCAATAGAATGAACAAGCAAAATTATCAGAAATAGCATTTTCTGACATTTTGGCAGAATTAAAGCATAATTTGAAAAAACTTGAGAAATGTTTTAAAATATATATATATATATATTTGTATAAATAATACGTCGGACAAAATTTCATCCATATTTGGGCCTGTGCTGATAAACTTTTCCAAATATCTGACAAGCAAAAAACATAAAAAAAAATTTTCAAACATCTGCAAAACAAAAAAAATTTTTAAACTAAATTTTGAAAATCTTTTAACTTCATACAAAATTTAAAAAAAAGTTACGCTATGCCTGGATTTTGAGAAAATTTCAAAACATATCTCGGTGAAGTAATTTAGGACTGAATGGAACTCAGACATGAAATACGAATCAAATACTTTAATTATCAAAGTAAATATTCAAAAATATTTCCTGACCAAATTTTACCATGCTCAAATTTGAGCATGAGCCCATGTTGGACAAAATTTTTCAAACTGGCAACAAGAAAAAACACTTATATATCATTAAATTTTCAAACACCAGAGAAAATTTCAGCATATTCGGAAGGTAATTTAAGGAAAAGGTTGAAAGTGCTATTTTCGAACAAAATTAAAATTTTGTTTTAATTTGTTTAAATTGGACTTCATCAGCAGAAACATTTATCAGCATCCGTTTCTGCAACAAATGGTTCAAGAAAAATCAGTGTTTCAATTTAAGATATAGTCTTAACATGTTAATATAGAACAAACAGGTCTAATCTTTTGATGAACTGGTTCAGTTCATATGCATTTTCATCAAATCTTTTTTATTTGATGGCATCACAATGCCAGACAATATTTTAAGAAAATGTAAAACATTATTTTTTTTCTAAGAATGTATTATAGCCCAATTTAATCTATGTCATAGAAATTAGTCCATTTATTATAATAAACTAGGATTAATATAATATAGAGATACTTATAAACAGAAACAGAAGTATATAAGGTTTTAATAGTTACAATCTTAATATTACCAGACTTGATATATAGTTGATGAAATATAAGTCTTCAGTTAAATCTTCTCATTCCGTTAAGATAAAAGTTTTTGGATTTTTTCATCATTTGGGAAATAATTTCCAGCAAATTAGATTGTCCCTCAATTAAAAACTTACATTCAACATTGGCATGTGCAATCACAGACAAACAGCCAACGTCATTCTTCACAAGACAAATATAATTACCAACATAACTATCATTGAAACTATCCAACAGTAAATGACTTTTGTTTGAGAGAACAGTACCACGATGTAGCCAATTATACAAAGGAATAGGGTTTCCATTTGCAGAACAGTTAAAAAAATATGCACCTGAAATCTTTACCTTATTTACGGAAGGTGAGTCCAGGTCTAAAGAAAATTATAAATTATATATAATATATATAAAT
>JAUZNK010080712.1:0-13227 GCA_035046665.1 Euphysa ruthae | reverse complement strand
TTTTATTGATGTAGCAAAGGCATTTGACACTGTAAATCATTCTATTTTACTAAACTAACTTGAATCATATGGGGAACCACACATAAATGGATTAAAAGTTATCTAGCAAGCAGAAAACAATTCATCTGTTATGACAATAACAGTTTTACTGAGTGATATCACATGTGGGGTTCCTCAAAGATCCGTTCTAGGTCCATTGCTCTTTTTAATCTATGTAAACGATTTACATACCGCATCTTCTAAATTATCAACAATGATGTTTGCTGACGACACAAATTTCTTTTTAATTGAAAAAGATTTAGGTGATTTTTTGTAAAAATGAATAATGAGCTGAAGATTATTTCATCCTGGGTTATGGCGAACAAACTATCTGTAAAAGTCAAAAAAAAAAAACAATGTTTACTCTTTTTTATCACAACAAAAATAAAAATTTCTTCACAGTGATTTATTGATTAACGAAAATCTAAATTTGAAAGCTCAAATTTCAAAAGTATCCTCCACAATCTCTAAGAGCATAGGGATCTTATATAAGGCAAGACCAACGTTGAATAAATCAATACTAAAACAGCTTTATTAGGAATTTGTACACAGTTATTTAAATTATGGAAGCATAGCCTGGGACAGCACTCATAAATCAAAACTAGAAACTGTGTATCGTCATCAAAAACAAGCTGTTCGTTTGATCAATTATCAAAACTGCTCCACTCACTCAAAACCTCTGTTTAATGAAATGAACATTCTAAATGTATACAAACTTAACATCTTTCAAACTCTTACTTTTGCTATCAAATGCAAACACAACTTATTGCCAAAAAATTTTTAAAAATTATATACATTAAAACCACCAAACAAATATATTCGAAGACATTTATTAGTAAAACCATCAATTAATACAAAGTATGAAGAATTTTCCATTTTCCATTTCATTTTTGTGGAATAAAATGGTTCTTAGTAACTCTAATCTCTCTGAAATCAGGCAGTTTATGGGTTCTTGATGATAAGACCCTAATGGACTTCTACGAGGTTTCCGTGCTTTGACTGAAATTATACAGTTAGGTAAATAAGAACAATTTTAAATAACACAGTAAATTTTTGCAGCAGAAAATATAAAATTAAATAAAAAATTCAAAATTAATGATAAAAAAATATCTACTATATATCTACTAGATTTGAGTTCCCAGATTGATCGTTCAATGAGAACAACATTAGCTGTTCGAGGTTGACCGTTTAACGATGCAAATGAAAAAACCTGAGCCAATAAAAAGAAATTCCCTGTGTGCACCTCAATACAGTAGTGCCATTGCTTTCAAAAGATGTCCTAAACGCTAAAATTGAATGTGCTCACAGAGGTAAAGTGCCACTAGACAAAATTTAAAACAATCACGTTCTCTTCTGCTTTGAGAAATATCAAAATAAAATCTTCCTTGTTGTTGTGTTCTAGGCAAATTTACTATTCTGCATATTTTTACTTCTGCAATGGTATTTTGATTTCAACAAATGATTTCAAAAAATTCATACCTTTGAATTTTAGGACCTCTTCTTTTCTTAATTTATATAAATGACCTTGATTGCTCAATCAAACATGCCACATCATAACAATTTGCTGAAAACACTAACCTCTTATTAATCAACAAATCAATAAACAGATATATAAATTATGACCTATCTAACCTCGTGCAATGACTTTTTGCAAATAAATTGTCCCCCTGAATACAAATAAAACAGGCATAATTTTGATTAAAGAAATATATTTTAGATCTAGGAAATATTCAAATTTTAGAATAAGTGATCAAAAATTAAAATTAGTTAAAACTTTAAAATATCTTGATGCGAAAATAGGCAAAAATCTATAATTCAAGTCACATATCAAAAATCTATCCTAAAGACTAGATCCAATGGCATGCAAGACAAATTAAAACATTTCGTAAATCTTGAAACCATAAACATATATCATACAATTTTTGGATCTAAGATATGCATTTCAAGTGTAGGGACAGACTATGGCAGAGGCTCTAAGAAAGAATTGCTTCATTACAAAATAAGGCTTTAAAGCTAATACATTTTGTTTCTTTTCACAAACGTTTTGGGTTTTATGTTTTTTACGGGACCAGCAACATTCACATCTACCAGCTATTTTTAAAGATAAGTTCTTTTCCAGAAAAGAGGGTGGCCATAACCTAAAAAGTCAGTTACTAACAACAACTTTACAAGAGCATAAAACGAGACAGTTACTTATGGGTTAAATTAGATTATATCTTTGCTATTCTTCCTGTTGTTTTTGACTTCCTTCTCTTTTATTTTTTCCTAATTTTCATGTAAATAGTAAGGTTTACTATCTAGCTTCTAAACTGTCCATTTCCTAAAATATAAAAGTGTTCCAATTACCTTTTTCCATGGTAATTTTTTGCTTGTAAGTTTTCTTGCGCACTGCACAATTAAATTTAATTCCTTTACTATCTATATATAAGGGTCGTTACTTAGCCTTAGTGTTTCACTATTTGTAACTGTACCTATGCTATATGGCACACACCTAAGAATTATATGCAACATATGAGAGCTTCAAGTTGTTTGTTTACAACTTATATTATTTAATATTCACAATGTCATGAAGTATTCTTTTTATCGTGTATATCTTGAAAAATACATTGATTGATTGATTTAACTTTTATTCAGACAAAAACAGTATTACTGTAAATCTATTCTACAGTTCGCTCAAATTATTCAAAGCATACCCCAGAAAAAAAACTGTGGTCTTTACTTAGATAAAGATGGTGTACAACAGGGAATGGTGATTTGAATGTCTACTGTCAGATTTTACAATATGACGAAATGTGTTAAGTCTTAAAACAATGAATGCTATTGTTAATAGAATGTACTTTAATTTATTTATTCCAATTGGATACTGCATTTCTTTCTGGAATTTCCTAATTGGAGTAATGGGAAAAAAATTTTTTAATGCTGGTTTTTTATGAAACGGAGCCAGCTAATGCAAAAATGAAAATTAATCAACCATTACTATTTTACAGCTTGTGTTAATCCTGTCTAAACACAATTTATATTGTAGAATGAAAAGATTTCAGTCATCACAATATTAGATGTTAAGAAAAAAATTGTCATTCATTGTATGGCATCTTAAATTTTTCTGGCCAATTAATTGCTCACTATAAGAAAATTGTTATTATGGAAATAAATGTATGTAAGTAAAAAATTTCAAGTAACATCAGATTTGAAAAAAAAACTTACCATTAACTTCACCATCAGCAGGTGACAAGGGAGACTTGTCGGGTGATGACATACAATCACCTAATTGATGCGTTTTGATAGTGGATTACTACTACAAGCAGAAACAGGTTTTTTAACACACAAAGTCAAAGATAAAGATAGATCCATTTCAGTGATTGTACCTTTTTAAAAATCTTTGCGTGATTTGATTGCATACTTTTTAAGCATTCGAAAGTTTATTTTTATTACTAAAAAAAAAATTAAAATTAAAACTACAGTTTTATAAAAAATTCAGCTTTCAAACTAGGACTTTGACAATCGAGTTAACATGTGTAGTTGTAATTAATCTATGATTTCTGAACAAAAATCTGATAAATTATTTAGAATACTGACGAGAACGAACAATAACTTTGGTAAATCACACTATTATTATATATAATGTTGGGAGAGTGATAAAGAAAGCACATGCCAAAGCATTATCAGAAAATATATTATTAGTCATGAAGATTATTACTAAAATATCTTTTAAAAGACTCTGTTAAATTTATTGATTCCTAATAGAAACCTTCACACACTCATGAACTAAAAAAAAAAAGTTGAATAATTTGACAAAAAATTTTGTGACGCACACGTGATCTAAAATAGACATGTGTTGCTGGGAACTAGTTGCTGGTACAAATATAGTACATTTTAAGTTGTTCATTGATGTTAAAATCATCAACTACGATATGCACATTATATGCTCAGGTAAAAAATTTTAGTATTTCATAAAATGAAGAGACTGTTTGGTCAATTTTCATGTAAAGTAACATAGAAGTTTTAGGTCAACTTGCTTTGTTTCGAAACAAATACTGAATATTAAAACACTGTTTTAATCATATTAATGAGATTATTCTTAAAGTACGCTGCAAGACTTGAGTATCTACGTTCGCTATAATTATTTAATAAACAATACCAAAATAAAATTATTTAATAAACATACCATTGTTGTCAATTAGGCAATTCAAGTCTCTGTACATAGTATAATATTTATTAAGCAATAAGTTTTTAATTGATAAAATGTTTTATGATGGTCAATAAAATTATTTATTTATTTATTAATTATTTATAAAATCATATTATTTTACAAATGACTAGTTATCAAAAGAAAGATTCTTCGTTATATAGATTTGATCAAGTATTCTGTCATGAATTTGTGTTGGTTCACAAATAAGTTGATCATAATCCGATAGAACTTGAAGTATATTAGCAGGAATATTAAAACCATCATTATTGAAATCTCCAATAATAATATCAATATCATGCCGACTTAAAACATGGTAAACCATGTAAGAAAAATCATTATCGTTCATAGCAACCTTTTTGTAAGGGAAAATAAAGTTGGAAATTTTAGATGAAAAATGAGCTTTTTTATACAAAAAATTAATAAACCAGGAAATTTCTCAACATGAACAAATTGTAATCCCTCTTGGTAACAAACTGATAAAATTTGAAAGTTTTCATTATCATCATTTTCAAAATGAATGTTAAAACTGAGAATTTTTACTTCATCATTTGTAAAACTATTTGATAATCTTAAATAAAATTAAATCAGAAACTGAAATTTGGTCTGTATGACATGTTTCAATAATGACATCTAAGAGATCTGACAACTTAGATGGTAGCAGCTTAAAGCGTTTAACTGGTACAATAGGAGACTCAATTCATATTAATAGAGTTAATTACAGTATGGGCAAGTAGAACCTTAACACGACTAGGATTTTTGTATACAAATAATTTTTTTGCAAGATCAAATAGTAACCGAATAACAAAATTTTTTCCAGTAATAAACAACCTCTAAGGGTTAAGTTTTTTACGACAATTAAAATTTTTTACTGTTTTGCATAACTGCGAACTAATCCAAAAACTTCTCCTTGCTGGTTATTTGATGAATTTACACAATTATTGATATTTTCCTTTGAAACAACTATTGGTCACGACAGTTACTTGAATTTCTAGATAATTTGTTTTCATCTTCAATTCCCTTAATTTCTTCATCACTAATTTCAGGAATTAAATCTTTGGTTTCATCATTTTCGCAATCTAAAATTCCCAGAGCACTTGTTGAAAATTTAAAAGAGCATGATCTCTATTATATCTCGAAAAGGCTCAAATATTTGCCGATTTCTGAAAACAATCTCTTTCACATGATCCTATCAAATAAATTTAAAATAAAATTTAAAGCAACAAGTTTTATTCTTATATTTACAACATCTTTTTGAATGAGAGTGAACTGTTTTAACAATTTCATGTATCAAAAAGGTTGATCAAATTTATCTGGAAAATTCACCTTTATTGTTTTATCTATTGAATTAACAAAGATTGTCTGTATTTAGTTGAGGAAAATCCTTTATCCATGTAACAGAGTGTGTTTGTGAACTTCCTCTTAACTAAAATTCTTGACGAATAGCATAGCAGATTTTTTTTTCCAAGAGGTCCATCAACAACAACTATTTTAAAAAAACATTCTAGTCTAAATTGATTTTTTCTACAAAGCATAATTGGATTTCATTTCAGTAATTCACATCTTTCCTTAAAAGAAAGATGCTTAATTTGATCATCATATAATGATCTGTTTGCTTATTACATGTAACGATTCATCCCATCTTAATTCAGCACACGAAATAGTTACTATGTAATCTAAGTTACTAAATAACTAAGCAGTCCTAATTATTGTATCATTGCAAGCACTTAAGGAAATAAGGAAATTGTTTCCAGTAAGAAGGCGTACCTTTGATAGGAATTTATAAACTTTTTTCATTCTATATCAAATTATTCAGTTTGCTTATAGTTATTTGATAATTCATCAGCTGTAAGATATCCTAAGACTTTTTTCATCGAAATATTTATTTGTGATCTTACTCTTAGTTGTTGATTAATATATTGTGCAAAAAACAAATAATCGTTATTTGAAGAAAATTTTTGCGTAAAATTTATGAGCCTTTGATTGAAATATTGATTTAGGTTAATCGCTACATCTCTTTGAGTTTTATAACCGAAATTTCCAGTAGGAAAAAGGAAAGGATGTGTCAATACTTCACAGAATTCATCACCAAACATATTGGTGTTTTATCCTGGCAAGGCGAAATTTTTTCATCGTATTCATTAAAAGCATCATTGATGAGGTTTTGTGAAATATTTTCAGCATTAATTTCAATATTTGAATACAAAACATTATTTTCTTTGAGATAATACAAGAAATTAAGGAGAGCAGAAGGGAGAATAAGGCCTAACAGAATCATGATATACATTTCCTTTATATTCTAGTTTTCATTTTAATTTAAGAAAAACAATATTATAAGAATGATCTGCTCTTGTTAACTCTATTACAAACCTTAATGAATCTAAGGGTATGTTACAAAATATCCCCTTAGTATCGCAACTGTTTTCTTAAACAAAAGTCTTTGAGCAGCAAGGACTTTTTCTAACATTCTTAAATCATTAAACTGGCCAGGCATACCTCTAACTTTTTACTTTTGCTTGAGGTGGAATTTTAATTTTAAGTAGATATTCATCACAAGTATTACAGATACATTCTATTTCATCAGTGATAAAATGGGGAAAGTTTTCGGGGGCTGAGTGCTTTTCTTTAGCAAGCCTTTTTACGGAACACTTATATAAATAACAATTACGTGTTACACGTGTATAAAACGGGCCACTGTTTGATTAAATATTTAAACGTAAAATGTATTTTCTTTTCCATTGCCAAAAATAAGATACATATTTGCGTTGTTTGATGTTTGTCATTTCCTTGGATCACACAATTTTTTTCATTTTGTAAACGTGTGTGATACAAAAGAGAAGACTTAATTTTCTGATGATAATATTCAGTTCGATTTTTTTTTTTTTTTTGCTTTACATATGCTGTCGATGACTTCATTTCCTCGTATATTTTTTTGATAATATTCACTTTGAAAATGTTTTTGTCTTTTATAAGCTGGTGAAGATTTAATTTCTTCTTTATTTTGCTGATAATATTCAGTTTGATTTATGTTTTTCTTTTGATATGCTTGATTTTTTTTCTTTATTTTGCTGATATTGGCACTTCCTTTTATTTTTGTTTTGTTGATATTTAGCATTTGGATTTGCTTTCTGTTGTTTATATGTTGATGATGAAAGTAGTTGATCTTTGCTTTGTTTGCAATTATATTTGTTCATTAAATTAAAACTGTGTTTCTGTTCCTGGTATTAAGTATAATTGAAGCTCCTTAATTTGACGGAATACCAAACAAATCTCGACCGTGAGAATCAAATACTCATACAAAATTATTTTCTTTTTTGATCATGAAAATATTGCTATTCATACAAATTATAACTCAGTCTGACTTTGACAAATCCGCTAAAAATCTTGTTTCCCAAAATGTTAAAGAACTCAATGGAACCTACTACAATTCTATCAGAAAAATCTTCTAATAATTCGATAAGACCTTTTCTTACATAATATTCATCACTTTTGTATATATTATCCACATTTTCTAAAATGAATTTTAAATGAGTTTTACTCCAATATGTTAATGACTTAATTTTTGAAAGACAAATTGAAACTAAATGGTTCACGGAACATTGTGAACCATGAGTGTGACTGAATTTGAAGTCTCCCTGATTAAAGTCACCCTTGCATGCTTTAACGACAGTGTAAGGTAAGTTTCAGTGTAAGATGTTGTTGTTAGCCACAGATTAGAAATCGACGAGAACATTTCTTAGACTTTGTTTAATCTTTAATTAAATGTTTATAAGACTTTATGAATTATTTACAAGCAGTCTGTACTGCAAATACTTCTCCTCTAAGTCTATTAGGGCAGATATAAATTATACTAACCGTTAAATCCTGAGATTACTGAAAACTATTTCAAGAAGTATAGCTTGAGGGTTAGGGTTTTAAGTTATGGTTATATTGTTATTCTACATCCAGTAACATAGGTTGAGGGTACGAAACAACTGACATAGCCCTCATATTGGTAATATTGTTCACTGGCAAATATTTTTTTAAATATTTTTATTTTTTCTGTAAAATGCACAGGCGCTAGCTTGGAGCAATCTCAGTATTTAACGCTCTGTGTAATTTATTTTCAGTAGTCTGTATAGAAAATAAATACTTCTTTCCTTCAGTTTGTGAGGAAAGGAGACCTCTTATTCCAAGTAGTCTGTACTGAAATTATTTCTTTCCTTCAGTATGTAAGGAAAGGTGAGAATGATTAATAAATAATACAAAGTACAAAATTAAACTTTCTATTATTAGCTTTGAAAAAAATGCCAAAAATAATCAAATGATTTTTCTCCCCATATGTGACGAGTATACGAGAGCAACTAGCCTGGACATTTATATGAAAATAAATATGAATAACCAACTGTCTTTAAGAAACCCCTTTATAAAATAGGGACCAGTATGGTTTCGGTAGACTTTTACTAAACAAATAAAAATAAAGCATAAATAAATAAATACGGATAGCCACCCAATCCAAAAAAACTACTTTATGGGAGTTCAATTATTTATTGACCTAACTCTCCATTATAGTAAAACTAATAAAGCTTTTAGAAATAATATTTCCAAACATAAAAACACTCGGCAGATTTTCAAAAGTATTTCAAAAATAGGTGACATTCTAAGGTAATAATTAATAATATTTCCTAACAGCAGATATCAGGATTTGAGCACTTCACAGAAAAAAATCTCAAAATTTGACGTTTGGATAAAATCTGACCTGTTTAGAAGAGTGGATGTTCAAACGAGGAGATTTTTAAAAATCATTAAAACAATTTTTCAAAACATCTTAAACAAAAATATAAATCCTAATAGATAATAGATAACAAGATAGATTAAAGTTTCAAAATTTTGATATTTCCAAATTATCACAAATAATATTGTGACGTTATTACGGCAAATCAGAAAATTTCTTTAAAAAGATATAAAGTAATTTTGGTGTGTGGTCAAGCCTCTTTTTAAATTAGGACTTTATTGTGTCATTTACCTTATTAAACCTTGATTTCACGCAAAAAAAAAACAAAACAAACACTAATGAGCAAATCTCAAAAAATAAAAAATAATTAATTTTACCAGATTTAACTAGAATATAGCAATAACGAGAATAGTCAAGAAAATCTGGAACAGGTCATTTAATTCTTAACTTTCTATTTATATCTATTTAGTATTTAACTTCACGCAAAAAATCAGAAAAATCAAATTAACGAATCAAATTAACGAATCAAATTAACGAGATCAAGCACAGATGAACAGGCAGAAGGAAAAACAGACAGAAGGACTAATTGCACTAAATTCATAGGTCATGCACTGTGTAGGTTTAAAAACTACCATTATTGTTCTCAGTATAAAAATAAGGAATTTAACATCACCAAAAATTATATATCTATTGAACTTATTTTAAACATTCATTTATGGAAATATTCACTCCATTTTATGTCCAGGCCACTTAGAAATTTTAAACACATGAAAATATCAATATTTGAAAATAAACACTTACTGACTAATAGACCGTTAGCATTTTCTTTATCATTAACCAAGAAACATAAAAGCTTTCAAAATATCAATAATATATTTAAAGAAGAAAATTCCAAAACTCTTTAAGTTTCCAAATAAGTAAAGTGCATTTTAATGAAAATATGCATTAGACCTAAAATTCAAAAAGATTTTCAAAAAAAATCAAATAATTTTTGGTAAAATTAACAGCAATTCTTTAAAAACTCACCTTGACCCGTTTGTGACAGGGCAAGAATTTCAGAATAGAACAAGTGTATATTATGTGAAACAATGTTTTCTAACAATCAGACAAAATAAGTTAAATCGCAAAATGAATTTGGTCCTGGCAAACTTCTCAAAGAAATTTCAACAAGAACGACTTACAGAAATTTCACACAGATTTTATCTGAAACAAGATTTTTATAAAAAGATTTATTTAAAAACAACTGGCAAGTTGAAAAATTAATTTTTTTTTCATAGTCATAAAAAAGTATAGAATAAAAAGGAAATGAGTTCATCAATGAAATAATCCATGGGATCATTTTTAACATTTATTTTTGGGTCTAAAATATTTAATTGCTAATTCAGGCTCTAAAATCTGCATAATTAAAATCTATTTAGATGTTTCCTTTTTGCTGCATGGATGAAACATTTGCATCAAAAAATTACAACTCAATGAAAATCTATTTTTATTCAACTGATTTTCATTGGTCTAAGGATAAATGCAACTGGTTTTCATTGGTCCAAGGATAAATACCACTGATTTTCATTGGTCCAAGGATAAATGAAAATATAAATATTAGTAAAATAACCAAAATTTTGTGTCTTAAAATTTACATTAAAATTAAAATTTACATAAATTGTCACTGTTGTCATGGTATTATCCCAATATTGTTTAGCATAGTATATGTACGATACCAAATTGTTGCTGAAGTTGTTGCATAACTCATTGATCATTCAACGCATTCGGTTAGTTGCATTTGTGAGTGGTTCAGAATTAGTGAGTTTTCTTTTAAATAATAAAACATTTGGTTCTAAACAATAAAAAAAAGAATTTTGATATAAATTGGCAGTGGAAATAAAAGAGTGAACTGGTCAAAATATAATCATTTTGTTATGAGAAAAAAAATCTATATGCTTTTGAAATCGGCAACAATCTTCTCACTTTTTCCTTGCGTAGATATATACTTGGTAATTGTAAATCTACACAACCCTACTGTCTACAGCTTTGAGACTCTGGTTGCTTTTCATTTAGAGGTGCGTCAGGCCAGGTTATACCAAACGATGAAGGCAGATAATAGATGCCATTAAAAGTGTTAAAAGTGAATACCTCAAAACTATGCTACAAAAAATGTGTTGCCATAAATTGTGGCACACATTACCCGCAGCTAGGTCTTAATAGAATGCAACCAGTTCTGTATAGGCTATGTGGTGTAGGGACTAAATATGCGACTCTGACTTATAGGCCGTGTGATTCTCATCAAGCTGCTCAAAAATTTATAGATAAAAAAAGAGTGTGCACAGAGACTTTGCTGTGTGAATTGGTCCAAATTTCTATTTACAGACTTGTCTGACTAGAGTATATTTGCAAAGCACTATACCGGATGATATTTGGCTATGTTTCACGAACGTCCTATGTGAGAAGGTCCATGCTAGCCTACTTCAGTATCACAAAGACAATCACCAGAACTCCCGGCAAAGATACACTTTGACCAAGACAACAGCAAGGATGAAAGTGGTGGTTTTTTAAATATCTGGAAATATTTTTACCTTCCCTCCCCTTTACCTCCTCCCTTCCCAGCGCAGCTCACCATGGTTACGCTGCGCAGAGAAAATTTTGAAATTTTAAGTTCTAGATCGGTACTTACTTTCTATCCAAGCAAATCTATATTAATAAGAGTATTTTCTGATATATCTTCAAAAGAAATAACTTTACCTATAAGTATCACACTTGTTAAAGTGAAATAAAAACGTATCTTGTAATATCTTATGTTTGGTAACATACTAAATAATTCATTGTCTCTTATGTTGCCGCATAAACCGGCCTTCTTGATAACAATTGAATATTCTCAATTTAAGCATTGAATACATCATAAGTAAAAAGCCTGACTTTGACTTTATATCTGCTAAAGAAAAATTTTTTTAAAAAGCATTTTATAACAGTAACATTTTACATTTTATGTGCCTTTGATTATAGCCTTGCCAGGAGACATAACTCCTATAAAAAGACTTTTAAGACTTTTATGCTGTAAAAAATATTCTTTGCATGACCATTGCATTTTTCAAATATCTTCTATCTATATGTTTGATTTTTAAAACACAATTTTTAAAATGTCACAATGGAGAGAAGTAAATCGAGAAGATGCAAGTTTAAAATAGATACCGGTGTTACAAATGTTTTTAAGTGGAGTTGGCTTGAAGAGATTGAGGATCAAAGTGTTAACTTCTTATCTGAAGAAAAGTCAATGTTACAGGAAAAGTGAAATGTTCCATTTGTGACGTTCTAATCTCCCATCAAAGCGGTGGGAAAAAAAAGACATAAGAAATAAAAACACCAACAATTTAAAAATAAAAAAATA
The DNA here is from genome assembly GCA_035046665.1 of Euphysa ruthae. NCBI lineage: Eukaryota > Metazoa > Cnidaria > Hydrozoa > Anthoathecata > Corymorphidae > Euphysa > Euphysa ruthae. The sequence continues at coordinate 912 of JAUZNK010080712.1, read as the reverse complement.
AACGTTGACTTCAACATTTTTTGTTTCGTCTTCCAGTATTACTAATTCGGTGGCAACAACTTTACAAAGTGTGCCGTACAGCAGAGCTTTAAATGTGTCCGGCGTGTCTCTACCAAAAATAGTAGGACAACAAGATAGAAATGCTCATGTCAAAATATTTAATGTCATTGTTTCCAGCTACTCTGAAGAGTTTAGGCGTGTCGTTTTTCAACATTACAATTCAAACTAATTTGTCATTGTTGACGTTGTAACCCTTTCCAATCATCTGAAAACAATTTTATTAAACGATGAAATACCGACAAAAAATATTATTTCTAGTAAAATTGCAGGCTACGAAACTCTTCTGAGTAAGGATATTCCACACTTGTTTGATATTGATGGTGACACATGCCAGTCTCATAACAGCGTTAAGAAATTTCTGTTGCCATTTTAAAAGTACATCGAACTGTTGTGCAGTGACCTCCAAGCAGATATGAAGTGGAACAATGATTTACGCCAGTATTTAAAAGAAATTTGCAAAATCCTCGATGTCAAATTCATCACGCCAGCTGACCATGTTGACCATTGTTGGCTCTCAGCATACAATGCCGTCAGTGTGGATTTCCCACTATTTTCTGCTTTACTATGCATGGGTGCCAAGAGAGTTTAAATCTATATAGAAGGATTTAATTGATGACCTTTTGAAAGTAAGTAACTTTTTATACATAGATTATCTTACTATAGACTTAAAAAAATAAGAATATGAAGTAAAAATATTGTCTAGAATGACTATGAACCGTGTTTTTGTTTTGTGGTTTCCCTTTGTGATTGCACAAGCTATGTCAATTCCTTCCTAACCCGATAACTAAACCATGTAGTATCAATCATATTAATTACAAATAGTATTTGATAAATTGTCACCTCACCCCACCC
>JAUZNK010080701.1:0-13227 GCA_035046665.1 Euphysa ruthae | reverse complement strand
TCTGGAAATATTGTCTCGGCAATTTGTTGGTTCCCCACGTTAAATATAACATTCTCATTCTCTCTCTCTCTCATATTTATTTCAGTTACTTTCCTTATTATGTCATAAACTTTTATATTTCCTTGATTTTAATTTGTGGTAAAGTATAAAATCTCAAATAAAATCCAAATAACTATCTCCTCATATCAAAATTTTCATGCAGTACGCTCTGTTGCTAAATTGAAAAAACAGAAGTCTATATAGTGAAAAAAAGGTAAAAAACTGTGCTAAATAAAAAAATATTGTTAAGAATATGATAGGAACCTATAGTCTAGTCGATAGATTCTTTCAGACATGCGTGTGCACAGCAGGAGACAAGTTGCGGGAGTTCATTTACAGCATTTTACGAGCAAATAGGCGTACTTTCCGCTCACGCATAACAGACTCCAGTGTTATCATGTAAAACAGCAACACATTTTTTTATCTAAATAGTGAGGTTTTGCCCATTTTCAGTATTATTTCCTTTGGATAGTCACTACAGGTTTGGTGTGTTTGTGTTTATGTCCTAACATGTGTATTGTTAAAAAAGTTATTAAATGCAACACTTACTAATTAATTTGTTTATATTATTTTACAAAATGGTAACTTTTAGTTTTTAATCAGAACTACCCCTGTAAAAATGTGACTTCGTCTATATTTCAATAAACGCGCTTACCATATTGCCCTTAGTCTAGGATATATACGAGGTAGGGTGGACCCAAAAAAAGACAGATTTCAACACTAGAAGGTATATAATGTAAGTAAGTAAACAAGTGAATGAGTTAGTTAGTGAGTGAGTGAGCGAGCGAATATTTTACCACAAACAAATATACAAATGACATGAAAATAACTTGAAAAGATAATGGACAACAAAAAGCAACAACAAGGATAAACATCCAGAATAAAAAATGGTGGCAAGGTTAGACACACAATTTGTCTGTCACAACAATATTGTGGTCCCGTTATACATTCAGCCAAAGCATAAAAACAAAAAATTGGAAGTGTTTTTTACAAAATTATCGCCTATATTTATTAGATCTGTGAACTGTATCCAGAGAGCTCAAAAATCTTTCTTTGATCTTATGTTTAAAAACGTTATAGTTTGATTGAATTTATTTCATTAGAAAGTCTTTTCCATATAAAAGGACCTTTTGATGACAGACAATTTTTTTCCATGGTAGATCTTCTCAAGGGTGTATCTAGCCTTAGATCGCTGTTGCGTAGAGGGATTCTTCTATTTTCAGAAAGATTTCAGACATGTAGTTTAAGTTTGGTCTACTGCAGAACTTTCAATGCGTGCGCAGCAATAGCCTGATTAACCCTCATATCAACAGGCAGCCAATTCATGGCTCTATACTGCTCAGTACCAATATAGGCGCGACTATTCATATTTAAATAAAATCGTATACATTTATTTTGTGCATATTTCAAACGGGTTTTAAGTGATTCGTTGAGGCCTAAATACCAGGCAGAACATGCATAGTCAAAATGAGGTTGAATCAGAGCATTGCATAGGGCACACTTTAAGGCTGGTGTTAAGAAAGATTGTTTTCTATATAAAAATCTAAGCTTGGAAATAGTTTTATTTAAAACATAGTGACCCATTGTCTTTCCACTCAGAGTTTGATCTAAAAAGCATCCTAGATATTTTACTGAGGTTTGTTGTTTGGCGGATGTGCCTCTATAAATTATATTCAAGGGACCTGCTTTTTAGCTTTCTTTTTAGATGAAAAGAGGATACACTTGGTTTTTTCTTCTCCAAAGTGCACACTTAGTTTGTTATCGGCAACCCACTCACAAAGTTTGGAAAAATTTCTGTTTAGAATTTTTTATATTTCTTTTACATCTTTATGTTGGAAAATCAAGCAAGAGTCATCTGCGTGAAGAAGTAATTCACAGTCTATTGCTTGTTTCATGTCGTTCACATACAGCTAAAACAAAAGAGGTCCTAATAATGACTCCTGAGAGACACCACATTTCACTAATGCTTCATCAGAAAGTTCTTTATCAACTTTTACGCTAAATTTTCTATTTGAGAGATAAGATTTGAACCAGAAAACTACATTCTCCGAAAATCGTATGTATTTCAGTTTTTCAAGCAAAATATTGAGATCTATAGTGTCAAAGGCCTTTTGGAGATCTATGAGGATCATTCCAGTGTGAGATCCCTTTTCAAAACCTTTTGTAATTCTGTCGTGAAGATATAACAAACATTTGTCTGTCGAAAAACCCTTTCAAAATCCAGATTGAAATCTATATATAACGTTTTTTTTTTCAACGAATTCTCTAGTTTGACCTTCAATTACATTTTGAAAAATCATGCAAAATGATGGAGTTATTCATAAATGAGTTTTATATTGTATACCTACTCTGAACTTAAAACTTGTTTGTAAAAGTTACTCTTGAAAGTCTTTATATATTTTCTTAAGCTACCAAAAAAATTAAAAAACTTATTTATTGCTTGGTTTTATATACATTTATCTACGCATGAAATCCCATTATCAAAAACCTGTCAAATATTGTGTTTGTGTGGGGTTGATATAAAGGAATTATTCGGTTATATCGCGACCTTAGTTGCTTAAAAAAAATAGTGTAAAAACATAAAATCATACTTCCCTGTCTTCTACTCTTAACTCTTTCATCAGGTTATTATAAGACTCTAACACTTCTCGTTTGCTATAAATTTCACAAACCTAAAATTTTCGTTTTCTTTTACAGCAAGAATTCCTCTTCCATAACCACAAAAAAATAACGAAAAGAGAGTTTGTGTATTGCAAACCTTTTCAGAATGTGAGTAGTAGTTCTGTAGCTCACTATCGTTATTCTTATCCTACCATATCGCTCCTTATCGTTAAGTTTTGTTTTTTTTTTTTCGTTTTATAAATACATATATTCCGAATTTGGGAGGCAGGACGAGGACAGACATACACCATCTAATCAATAGATGATGGTTTCACCGTAACCGCATTCATCAAGTGGGCTCGAACCACATACCCTTTATAATACGGTCTCCGTAGTTCGGCTCCTTAACCCACTGCGCCACGGATCCACATCGTTAAGTGTGAACCGACTTTTAATATATACTTGATGATGCACTTCTTAAATTCGTATAATTTCTTCAGGAAAATCCACTTGCAAATCCTACTAATAATCAACCTTAATCATCTCACAACTTCTAGATTTAAAAAGAAGAACAATCAGGTGTCTTAATAACTAAAGAGCAAAAAGTTTAGCGGTTAAAAATTAAAAAAAAAAAAAAAAAGAAAAAAAAAAAAAAAGAAGCAACTTTGCATTAAATTATGAGTTTCATGAATACTAATTCTTCAAATACAACCATGAATGGTAATGCTTGTTTGCAAACCGACCTACTCATACCTTCATTTTGATGCAAAAACAGATTAACTCTATAATAATAAGACAATTAAGTTATACATCATCTAGTTATACGTATATTGCAGAAGAAAATTTTATAAAATTGTTCACCAAATCATATCATCAGCTATACCATTCTCAATAAGTTAGGTAACCGATACTGAATCCTTTTACCTCTAAGTTCACGCACCAGCATTTAGAGATATTCACGTGCAAGTATATTTATAAATATTTTGATAGTTGACCTGAAAAACTGACGTCTATGTGAAAACCTCTTGAAGTGACTTTCAAGTCATTTTGCAATGCTGGATTGAAAAATATGCCTGGTTTGGAGCTGGCAACGTCGAAGTATTTGTTTAGATGGACTGGAAAAGCAGATAGTGTCAGCGGGAGGAAAATCTGTTGAATTCAAGCGCAAAATCAAAAAGGAGACCGTATTCCTTGCCTTAGATATTTTGTTTAACTCACTCTATTGGGTAAAAGATGTTTAGATTTATATATTGCAAGAGGTATATAGAATATTCATTTAACGCGAAACCTTGCAACGACATCTTACATAATGTTTTAAGAATTCTTTCTATTTTGAGACGGATCTGAGAAGAATAGTTTACCTTTTGGTTAGTACTACCCCCAAAAAGGTTTATTTCATTCCCAAAGTGTGCAAACTTTGCAAGATTTAAATGGCTTTCATACTGGTCAGCCAAAATCTCTCCTTAAACATAAAGCCGTTGTTTGCTTAAAGTTAATCTAATAGACTGAAGGGTTTTTTGCCACTATAACTGAGAGTCTGCTATATAGTATAACTGTAAAAAAAATCAATTTTGCTTAGTAACCAAAATAGATTTTTTGATAAAAAGGGTGTTTCAATCCAGCAATGAGGTCATTTATGGTAAAAAATTTTGACGATTTTGATCGAATAAATCAAAATAAGGCTTTTTTTTTAAGAATTAGACATTTAAGATTCCAATTAGCAAGATCAGATCAAGTTTATAATAAAAACTTTTTTAAAAATTCCAAAAAAAATATATAAATTCTTGAATAAAAGACCATGGTAAACCTTAAAAGTAGCATTAAAATGACTGATAGGTCGACAGTTTGGATTATCGGTCCTATTATCCTTCTATTAAACTACTCTCGAGTTTTAAATAATCGAGGTAGGGGAATTATTAAATTCGGAAAAAGATTCAACCCCGTTTATTTAAATTTGAAAAATTTTCCCCTTACCCCAGCCAGTATACTTAAAGATAATTTACACATATAATTTGTTTAAAGCGTAATTTCACAAGATTTTGTTTATAAATTAACTGAGCCCAAAGCATGTGAAACGTACCTAATTTCAATAATATAGAAAGAAACACTGCATTGCATTGGCTTCTGAATATTCCATCATTGACACTGTTCCATCTATTTTTAAAAATGAATTTTAAGTAAAAAGCATGATTCTTTGAAATCATAAACAAAATAAAATTTTCTATCCACCCCGTTTGTTTATTTTTAGCAAAAATCCACCCACCCCGTTTATTAATCACTAGGAGATTTTCCACCCACTTTGTTTATTTCACACAAGCTGATTATTCGAAAAACTCAAGAGTAGCTGCAATCATGTTCAAAATATTTTGAAACTTATACGCCATAAGGAAACTTTATTAATTGAAAAAAAATACGACAAGCAGTTAAAAATATGGATGCACCGCCTTGGTATATTCAACTTTAGGTTTATCTTTTGATTATATGACTTAGAGACTTAAGATTTAGAAATAAAAAATTTTTTCCCTGCTGGATCTATGGTATTCATTTGGGTTTGTTATCATTTTTGCGATCTTGGTCAAGAAAATCAGTTTTACAACATGCGTCAAATGTGAATTCATGCTAAAATTTGATAAAAATCTCATATAATATATCCATGATTGTAGATTAAGAATTCACTTTATATCTGGCAAAAACACTCACACAAAATAACAACTACGTCGTCTATTACTACTAATAATCTAAAACAAAAATATATATTATATCAAAATTCAATGAAGTAGCTACACAAATCTACAAAAAAGACATCATCAACCAAGACTATGCAAATTATATCAGTAAGATAGATAACTATGCAAAGCGATAAATCAAAAAAAAAAAAAAAAAAAAATGGGTAAACGCGATGTTACAGTAAATGGAACAAAAAAACTTATAAAATTTATAGCAAATGGAGATTACATAATTGCTTAATCGGAGTTAACTTGGCTCAAAAAAGTATGCAGGGACGCAAAGGCCATGCCATCAATTCTTTAGAAAAACTAATGCATGCCTTTAAGAGAAGGAAGGTGACAATTTGGTTTTGCAGATACATTTAATGTTTGTTTTTGCGGTATGCCTTAAAATAATAAGGATGTTTCTTTATCATAACTTCATGCTACAACCATGGACATATTATATGAGACTTTTATCAAATTTTAGTACCAATTCACATTTGACGCATGTTGTTAAAGTGTTTTTCTTGACCAAAATTGTAAAAATAACAAACCCAAATAGATTTCAGAATACTGAAAACTGGAAAAATCACAAGGAATGATTTTCAGAAAAGGTACTCATGATTCAGGTTCTCAAATTCTAATAAAAAACATCTCAATTGCAAGAATAAAAATTTTCAGCATTAAACGCATGATCAAAATGGGGAAAATTAAATAACAACGCGGTCGTCTAATATCTTATAAGGTCTGGTTTACTGCCTAAAATTATTCCAAAAGTTATGTCGATTAAAAAAAGCTTATAAAACAGTCAAAAATAATACGCTCTCTATGGCTGATTATGCAAAGTTTAGTGGTTCTAAATTCTAAAGATATTTTTATATTTCACATTTTAAATCTATAAAATGTTCACTAAGTATAATTAAGCAATGCACAAGCAAAGCATGAAAAATTCTGTTTATGTAATAAATAGCGCTCAGCCATCTTTTATATTCATATTTATAATATCTTGAAGGTCCTAAAGATGACTTCTAATTTGGTCATAGTTTTAATAGTTGGTTTCAAAGATAAAATTTTTTTATGAAACCTATGAAAATTTTTGTTCAAAAATCTATGGTTATCCGTGAAAAGATATCTTTTTTTAAACCATTAATAGTTGTAACTTTTTAAGTGCGTTTATAGGACCGTACCGAACTCAAACTAGTTTGAAAGGGTTTGATTTGATTTGCTGTAATTTAATATTAAGCAAAAAAATTAATTTTCTAAAACCAGGTCGAGTTCATAAAAATTTTAATGAAATACACCTCTATAAGTGAGACATTTCGGCATATTAGGAATGTGCCAGGAAATAACACAGGTATGCATACTACCATTTGAGTTTTCACAGTAGTGAAGTATTGTATCATGGTATAAATATCTTAAGCATCTATATGTTTATCTTTTGGAACTAGTAATGCCAATTTCGCCTTGATAATTGCCCTAAGTGCACCATCGGTAATGTTCCATGATTTTAAATCATCAGTGGTGACAGGGAAATGCATTAACAATGTCTCAAGTGCTTCTTCTTTCCGATGATCATTAATATTTACTTGAATAAGATGTTTAACGAGTAGCTGCCGAACTCCTCTTTCAACACTGATATCGTTTTGTAAGTTTTGTTCATCCGTAGTACTTTTTTTTGAGAGGTTTGTGATATTAGTGGTTTCATCGGGGTCGTTTTCAAGCTTTGACGTGAGTAAATCAATCTGTTCTTTTGTAGTCTTAGCTTCATCTAATAGCGTTTTAAATTCTTGATTTTCGTTAGATGTAACGTTTTGTAAATCATCAGGTATTTCAAAATCGTTGATTGATTTATTTATAATTTTATCATCGCTTCCTATATACTCTACAACAGTTTCGTTATCAAATACACGCTTATAGTTCTTTTCTGAATCTCCTCCACGGTCCGTGGTATATCTCTCACGATCCTTTTTATGTATACTGTTAGCTTTCATAAATGAAGGCTTCGTTAAGTATATGTTATTTGATTCTGCATTTTCTGAGCTATGCAGTTGTTTTTCTAAATGTTTAGGCTTAAAAGAAACTAATTTATTTATGTTATCTGTTTGTATAAGCGATGATATGCCAGTCTCTAATTGTGAATTCTGGATCTGGGAACTAATACCTTGATCCTTATTTAATAGAGGTATACCCTTTTTAAGTTGCTCTCGTGCTTTTAATACATATGGCTCTCTCATTAGTGATACTGGTTTATTCAAAAAATTTGGATTTCTTCCAAATGGGTGTGGTTGCAGGTGATACATGATCATGTTTCTCATTCGGTTGTTTAAAAATTTATCGTATATTTCATTATCAAACTCCAAATTTCTTCTTGTTTGTTCGAAATTCTGGTTATTTTTTTCGTCATGAGAGTTGTCAACAAATTTTGATGTTAAACCTACTGAGCTTGAGAATGGATTCAAGGTTTTTAAATAATTGTTGGTAAAAGTGGAATGTTGAATATAGTTTGAATTAAATGGATAATTTTCTGATGCCGCTATGCTTTTCTCGTCATCAACGTCTTCGTATCGTCGTTGACGTAATAGTGTCGGGTGAATTTTTTGACCTAGAAAACAATAAGTAAATATTGTAATAATTAAAGAAATGATAAATATATTATCTCAATTTTCAAAAGTCAGTAAGCATCTGGGATTCTAATCGTAAGTGACTGGGTCCTACAAAAAAAGTATTACCAGCAAAGAGCAATGTATTATAATATTTAGGCAAATATTTAAGTAAACCTAAAACGCATATATATCTATTGCCAGAGATTTAATATGTGGCTTAAACTTCTCTTTGCACGATTTTCTGTCTTAAAAAAAAGTAGAACTCATCATTTATTTTTCAATAAATTGCGTAGTGATTTTATAGTATTAAGCAACTTGCTGAGTGAAATTTACACATCAATAAAAATAAAAACTTTTTTCAATACATTGCTCGAATGTTAAAATCCGTATAAACTTCATTATGGAATACAATAGAATATTTACTTAACTATAGACTTTACCGTATTTAATTACATAATTTGGTGATCCATGAGTAGTTTTCAAATGGCTCAGACTTCTATTTCTCTTGTATGTATTCTCCAAAGAAAGAGATTTTGGAATTTAAAAAAATAGTAAATAAAGATTCTTATAAGTCTGAAACATGGTCAAATTTCCAACTGCCATTAATAAACCTCGCTGTTTCATTTTGAAATGGCTCTAAACAATAATACTGAATTATTTTTAATACAGTAGTATATTATAACAGTGAGTGAGTGTCAAAGAGCAAGCTAGTATTTTCAACTGATCCGTAAAAGACATTCTTTCATAGCGGTAATGATAGCCATGATGAGTAAAAAACGAAGGCGAAGAAATCATTTTACTTAAAAACCTAAAAGTTTGTTTTTGTTGACCTGCAGAAAGCTTTTTAAATGGTACCCAAAGAATTTTTCTAGTAGGTTACGAGCAACGTTGGTGTGGTTATATAAAAGGTTTTAAGACCGTGAACAAAGATGCTAAAATCAATATATGCTTTTAATTAATCATTGTAGCAGTGTATGCGATAAAGTTGGTATTCATCAATGGCCAGGATTAAGCACATTGCATTTCATACTCTTGTAGTAAAGGTTATTCAGAATAAATAGAGAAAAATGGCAGTAAGAAAGTAGTAACATCGTATTTCCAACTTATTTTTATTTAAGCGTGGGGTCAACAAATAGTTTTGGGATCAATTTGTTACAGAAGGACCCACGGGTTTGGTTCTAGTGTACTTAGAGCCCCCATTTGAACTTACGGTAAAGAAAATTATTGATTCCAAAAGTTCTAGGATCCGGAGACCAATGCCTTATCCACACGGCCAGACGACCATAAATCAGCTAATTAACTGAACATAAAAACTATAAGCAACTAATCTCGGAATAATTGTTGATTCAATAAGAAAAAGGAATAACTAACCTGAAAAAAGAAGAAAATACTTAAAACGTCCTACAGATCAACTAATCTGAAATCCAAATATTTGTTGTAGACTAAATTCCAACAAAGAGCCTATAGGGAATATATTGACGAGACAGTTGAATTATTCATTTATTTACTTTTTTGAAAGTTTGTTTAACAAATTTAGATCATTATCCATTGATACAGAGTGAATAAGTTTTGTATATACTTTACCTCATACCTGTCTAGATAATAGGGTGTTGTTTTATCGATGAATTTCTATACATCCTTAGCTCCAGAGGTGCGTACCTTTAAAATTATAGTCAAAAACACACCATATAGATCGATTCTTTTCTAGTAATTATGTTTCAGTAGTAAAGCACTAGTTTTATTGACCATAGCATTATTACACGAATGATTAAAAAAAGGTATTTGAGACCAATTAGGTCGTGAACATTAAAAAATGAAGAAGCCTTCGGTCTAATCAATTTTAATGCGAAGATTTTCTTTTTTTGTTCAAATAATCCTATTTCACATTGTACTATTTTTGACTATTATAAAACTCAAAAAACACGGAATTGAGGTCATAAACTAAAACTTTTTCTTCAGCAAACCTTAGTAAACTGTTTAATGTTTTTTTTCCTCAATTTTTGATTTGTTTTTCACAAAGTTCTGAAGAAAATAAATAGGTTTTATTCTGTTTGAAGAACAAACTTTCTGTTTTCAAAGATGCAGATTTCTTCCTTAGCTTATGCTATTTCTTCTAAAATTTTGATGGTTGAGAACACTTGCTTTTGCATGTTGAAATTGACCTTTCCCAAACCTTTGTTAAAACGGCCACCATATCGGACAGATCAGCATTTCCTTATATGTATTGACTAGCATTGAGCTATGAGTGTATATCAACAGGTTAACTATGAGTATATGTCAATTTGCTAACTGGAAGATCTACGAGAGATAAAAGAATAAACAATGGCTTGTTTTATAGTCAAATATCGGTGAAAGACATTTTTTTCTTATTAATTATGTTTTTGGTTTTCATTAGTCTTGCTCCACAACCTAAGCTTAATAAAAAAACGTTATCGCATTTTAAAGTTTTTCTTTTGTTGGAAAAATGAATATATTTTTTATGCAATGAACAGTTGTTACATAATTTTAAAAAATTTGTCTAGCGTAATGGTCAGTTTCAATGTCGCAAAAACGGTCAGAACAACTGTTTTTAATGGCTCTGTTTAGATTTAATCTACTTTTTTTAAAAAATTGTTGTTTAATGTTTTTTAGAATAACGAAAAAAAATTTAAATAGAATAATTTAAAATATTTAGAGATTGAAAGAAAATAACTAAAAAGGAAATTGACAAAATATGATCAACAAAGTACAATGGTTAGTTCTTTGTTGAGTACCTGATGATTAGGTTCAAAAATAGCCTTACTTGCGTGAAAAATTCCGCTGAATGTTAAAAAGGAATATTAATATGTACTTAAAGTTTAATTTTTTTTTTTTATTAGAATTTCGTGAAATTTTGAGCCCTGGGGCAACCTCTTTTAAATAAATACTTGCTGACATTACAATTTACAATCTTATTAAACAAACAAATTTTTCTAAACTATTTTCTATCTTACAGGTTTTTAAACCTTATTTCTTGATGTTTTTTCCCAATAAGTATCTTTAACAGCACCTGCAATAGATATGGAAGTTCTAACTACATAGAACAACACTCTCAAACAAATTTTTTTAAATATTTATTTGCTTGATTTATTTACTTGATGATACATAGTCTAAATGAGGTCTAATGGAAAGTCCACATTATAGTCTTTTGATGCTACCTATATACCCTTATAACCTTTGGAATTTTTGCTTCCTGATGAAAATCTTGTATAATAAACTTAGAGTGAATAAAATTCATATTATTTATATTAAAATTCAATAACGCTAATTGGTGGGTGATGATTAAGTTTTTCCCTTTTTCATATATGGAAATAACATTTTCATATATGGAATTAACATTTTCATATATGGAGATAACATTTTTATTAGAATGCCCAGTTTGAAATTTTTGATATACCTGAACTGAGTTGTTCAACAGATTTTTCAACGTATTGACAATTAAAATGCTGAAAACATGGATTTAATTTTTTTAAATAATACAAATTGTGTCAACGCTGTCAACCAAATCTATCTCATCGTAAATTAAGATAATAGGAGGACCTATTCTTATATATCCTTTAATATAATTCTTCGTTGTCTAAAATCAAGTAAAAAATAAATAAAATGAAGGCGAAATTTTATATAATAATTACCTTTCACGTATCGTAACTCCACTAAACATATACTATTATGATAATACAATAAAAAGAAGTAAATAACATGTTGAGAAACTTTAACAATCATTTTATTATGAGATATAGTCTCAAAAGCATACCGAAAATAGTATACTTGGATGCTGTGTGAACACAGCAGTTTCGTTTCTCTAGCAGATAACTGTTATCATGTGATTAAAATATCTTTTTAGCGTATTTATTATCTTTTTCTTGTTGTGTGTACAAAAAGCATATCAATTGCTTTTAGGCTAGTCTATTTAACCCTATCAGCAGTCACTTTCTAATATTTAGATGTTTCTTCCTTGTTCCCCTTTTAATTGAAAGTTTATGACATGATAGGGTATGGCAATATATTTTTTGGAACTTTGTAAACTCAAAGTAAATTTATATAAACTAGCTGTATACCACACCAAAATTTGGCTAATTGGTGCATATTACATTTTAAAATCTTATTAAAATAAAAAGAAATTTGGAGGATTCGATTATTTTAACAAGGGGTCAAAAAAGAGTTTTTCGAACTAACTTATTTCAGAAGGGCCCACGGGTTTGGTCAAAATTAAAAGAAAAAGTGAAAAGAAATTTGAAGGAACGCGGCGCCGATCAACGTACCTCTCGCATGCTAAGCGAGCACTCGACCTTTCTTAACAACGTGTGTAATAAAAAAAATAATTATTTTATGATATGGTTACTATTTATTTGCTCATTGTTAAAAAACGTCAATCAAAAAAACCAAGCAATGAAAATCTTTAACATTGTTATAATAATCTAATCGTAAACGTGCATTATCGCTACTTCATAACGTAAATAAAACGACTAATTTCGATTGGTTATTAGTTTTCTTTAAATACAGGTAATTATGTCCAAATCAAAGTACATGAAACTGCTTCCTAGTGTAGTCACATAGAAATTATAAGTTTTGATGTGATTACTTTTAATGTTTAATTTAGTAATTACTTTTATACTTCTTTTCAGACGGGTGATTAAAGTTTTATATAATAATCTTCAGAAGGTTTTAGGAACACACGCTCCCGTCAAATTTAAGATTGTAAGAGGAAATAATAAACTTTTCGTTTCGAAAACTGTTAGAAAAAGCTAAGTTGAATTGAAAAATCGTGCAAACCAGTCCGGTAAATCAATTGTAGTGATGTTGTTAATTTAATTTGTAGAAAGAAAAAATCTTATTTTTGTAATTTTAACGTAAAAAAGGATCAGAAAATTTTTTGGGAGGTATGCACTTTTTTTGTCCTCAATAATAATAATAAAAAGTTCTTTTCTTTGAAAATGGTAATGTTGTTTCTGACGAAAAGAACGTAGCTGATATATTGAACAGGTATTTTGCTAACATTACGACAAATTTGAATACCCACTTGTAATATCTCTTAGATTTTTTAATAAAGAGACTAATAATTTATAAATTTAATCATTTATTAATATCAAGAATTGTCTCCAATGTCCATTTTCAATGTTCGTTTTACTGATTCCAAAATCAACTGAAACTGCTTTGAACCGCTACGGAACTTGTAGAAGCGACACACTCTCCATCGTGTTACGCATGATGGACCTTCATCGCATTGTTTAATTACGATACTACATCTTCTCCCTTCT
>JAUZNK010080690.1:0-13230 GCA_035046665.1 Euphysa ruthae | reverse complement strand
TATATGTATAAATCAATATTTTCCAAAAAATTGAGATATTTTTTCTGTCAAACCGTATCCTGGCCAGTAACCAATAATTCAGTGAATTTTAGATATATTTTTCAGAACAATTTTATTATGATTGGATATTTGGCTACGGGTCTCTATTAAATTTTGTTAATGTTCTACTGTTGCTTTTTTTTCATTGTCGATTCTTGGATTTAAAATTAGTGCAGAAGTGGACTGCAAACAGCTATAATAGGAGAATAAAATCTTGCCTTAAATACACTGAAAAATATATTTTTTTGGTTAAGTATTGTGAACATGTATCTGAATCATGTCGTATGAAAGATTTATTTTCCCTTATTTTAATGGCTGTAGATTTGTAGATTATAAATAGGTTTTTATAATTATTAATATCTGGAAATCCGGGAATATCTGTAATACTTTCATCCCTGAATAACCTGAGAATGTTTGGAAGGGTATATTAGACAAAATCAAAGATTTTTTGCTGTGAAACCTCAGCAAGAAGAATTGTTTTAAAAATAGGGGGAAAAAAATCCCTAGCAAAGCATGCATTGGATATGAAAAAACGCAACAACCATTATTAATCTAATTCCTCATCCTCAACAAACATTAGATAAAATGGGAATTGTAAAAGAAACTTAAAAAGGTTAGTCTTAGAAAACCTAAACAACTGCATAACATTACATAATCTAGTTTGATGGCTTGAAAATAAAAGGATTCGATTCCTATATTAAGTAAGTATTTTGGCATTAGTAATGGCATCCAGTAGCAAAAACTTTGCTCCAAGACTTCATAAAATAATTATACTTATCTGCTAAGCATGAGCATTTTCCTTGAAGTATTTGCAGCAAAGGTAAGCCTTAATAAATGTTAAAAATTGATGATTATGAACGATATATGATCCTGAATACATTTTATCTAGAATTTACCTGCTCCTTGAAAGAAGCCAGTTCGTTTTTTGAAATTGTATCAGCCTTTGCAATAATAGGGATGATATTAACCTAAAAATAATATAACTAAAAAATTTAATGGTCAGATAAATTGTTTTTAATTAGCTATTTATTCTAGAACATAGTGTAAATATATATACAATCTTTTTGGTTTTTTTTTAGTCTCAAAAATAATAATCTAATTAACACAAAATTACACATTAAAAGTCAAGAAATATTTTGTAGCCGGTTGAAGCATTTGCTATATAAATGCGAAAGTTGTCAATTTTTTTGAAACTTTTATTTATAAAATCATGTATTTAAAAAACAATGTATTTTTTTGAAATAAAATAAAACAACTGAATTATATATTTACGTGAAGGTGAGTGTGTATGCATGAAGTTTTATTCCTGTAAATTTTAATGTTGGTTCCAAGTTTAATGCTCCCATTTGGCAGCATAAATTTTAGTCTAAAAACCAGGTCCAATTCTTGGCCTGTCAGAGTAGCTTCGTATCTAGACCCAACGGAACCGCCATTTCTAATGACATCATACTGAAAGAGTGGGCTGCAAATTTAAATTAACTGTGAATCTTACCAAGATTAAAATCTAATGAAAGCAAAACATGTTCTTCAATGAGTCAAAAAAAATTACAGTTGTGTATTCAAAAAATGTAAACTTACATGAAATATTTAAACTTAGATTTTTTCTCTCAATATATTAAATGTTCTATATTTCATTTCTGTTACAGTAAATAAAGCAAAATCTTGAAAATCAATTCTGAGATTTTGGACACCCATATTTTTTTCAGAGCTTTCCAATAAAATTTTTGCTTAACCTCTTAAGCGTTAAGGACAAGTATACTCGCATGGCAAAATTGTCCGAACCTCGTTTATGATGAGTATACTCGCATTTTGACTTTAAACTGTGAAGCTAGTTTTAACATTTCTATGAATATCCTCAAACCTTGGTGACACGTTAGAGGAGTGCTTTACGGACGTTTTGAGGCCATAACAGTTACTCGAACCCGTGTAAATATTGAATAATCAAGTTTTCTGTAGTTGCCATTTTAATTTTTTTTGCGGGAATAACAATAACCAAAAATAAGAAAATGGCAAAAATCAAAAAAACTTTCAGCTGATGAAATAAATGACTTTATCTGAGAACTGATGATAAATTATCTGATTTGAGTGACTCTGATTATGAGAAATACTTTGATGCTTCTGATATTTCTTCAGATAGTGTATCTGAAGTAGTTGAAGATGTTTTACCAGATTTTCCACCATCTCTTCCTGTAATAGAGGAACATGACACCCTGATTGCTCTGAAACGAACTAGAGTAAACATATCAAGGAAAAAAAAAACAAAGAAATATACATTATATAGTAATGTCACTTTGTCAGAAACAGAGCCAACACCATGACTAAATAGACATACATTTGAGGGTACAGATCCAGGAGTCTCTAATGATATATATAATGAAATTCTGATTGATATTTTTGAGCTTATCACTACAGATGAATTTGTAGATTCATCTGTAGCAATGAATCTACAAAGATGGGTGGTGTCAATCTCAGTCATCAGATGACCACTTCGTACTTGACAAAGCGCAAAAATGTTAAGGAATGGTACAAAAAAAAAAACAGTTTATGCATCTTATAAACATAAGTATTTTCAATGCACATATTTTTCATCAGAAACAAGAAGGTAAATTAGAATCGCTAGCATTCTGTATGACGTTACTTAAACAAATAATTCAGCATCATGGATCAGAGGTTAAGTCGTCTTCTGAACGATGGGGGTGGTCGCCCCTCAATTACTTGTAATCCATTCCGTATCAGAGAACATCACTTCCCCAGCTTTATTCCTGCCACAGAAAAATATAAACCCATGAAAAAGTGCATTGTATGTCGAAAAAATAAAGTACGAAAGGAGAGACGGTATGAATGTCGATTTTGCGAAGAAGTGCTTTGTGTTGATCCTTGTTTTCAACAATATCATACAGTAATTCATTACTAATTTGGTATTTTAAGTATATAATAGACTATTAGAGACATTTTATATGTTAAAATAGTTATAATATTTTATGTTTAAATTGCCTTCTATACTTGTTTTAGTAGGTTGGTTTGAAATCTGTCATAGTGAAAAATAACCTGATGCTTAAGGGGTTAAACATTTGTCAATTTAAGTTATAGTATTTTTTGTAAAAGGTTACAAACTTGATAACTATTTTATCATTTATAAAAAAAAAAATTTTTTTTATGTCTGAAAGATTTTAAACCATATAAAAATTTTTTAGATTGATCTATTAAGGTATTTCATTTTCAAATATTTAATGCATACAATGATGCACTGATTATTCCTATAAAGCAAACACGTACCCTAAGGCATATACACCTACACCTACACCTTTAGAGACGACTAATCCAAGTTGTCTAAAAGCTCTAATAATCAAAAAGAACTACATTCAAAGTTTTCTTAAAAGCACTTGTTGTTAAAGATGACTGTATTAAAAGTTGTCTAAAAGCATTAACCATTGGTTGGGGCCATATTATAAGTTGCTCAAAAGTACTAAAAACTAGAGAGAACTGTGTTTAAAGTTTTTTAAAGGCTCTTATCATTAAGGAGGCCATTGTGCAAAATTGCTCCAAGCAAAACAAAATTTTAAATCATTTCAACTACGCAAAAAAATAGCCCAATCATTGATATCTTCCTAAGTCAACCTAACGATAATGTTTACAAACCATCATATTTGAATCAAAGAAATTGATTTTTTTATTTTTATACTAGATATGGATTCTTTAGTTGTTCAATTTTTTCGCATAAATTATCAGATAATAAAATAGCATGCTATGCAATAAAATTTGCTTTGGGAGTTTTCGAGCAACCATACTGGTTTTGCTAAATACTTTACTTTAAAGATAATATAAACCACTTACTTTTTTATCAAGTTTTTTCATACAGACCAAATCTAAGGATTTTAAACTAGAAGTAAAAAAAAAATAGAAAGAATAAATATGCATACTTCAATAGTCTCGGACTTTTTGAGTACATTGTTATTATTGGGTGGAATACATGCAAGTTATAATAAATGAGAAAACTTAGAGATAAAATAAGAAAGCTGAGAAGAAAACTCAGAAAAAAAGTGCATATATCTTTATTTTAATAAGGAACAAGATATATTCTTCAGTTTATAAACTAATAGAACAGCAAACAGTCCCTTTAAACTATTGAATACTTACGAGTGTCCAGTTGGAGCAATAAAGTATAAGCATGCATGTACTCTAGTGTCATGATATGTATTAAGAGATCGTTTGATTTTCATCTCCTCTTGTAGAAAAGCTTCATAATTAGCATCAATATATTGAAGTATAGAAGTCGTACTAAAACAAAAAACAACACCTTGAACGTTCAAATTTTAGGCCAGGCTATAATACCTGTTGTATCATTTAGCCAAAATCTGAAAAGAAGCATTTACGAGCAGCCAGATAGATTGACAGAAAGAGAATTTGAATCAATAAAACTTCCCTCATTCACAAAAACCTCTCAAAAACATTTTGTTTTAATTTACATCAAGATAATTAACCAAACAGATTAAATTCATCAACATTTAACTATTACTTCATATTTAATTCTCCTCAAATAATAAAAAACACGACACGCAGTTTGTAATTGTTTCAAAATAGGAGCATTGAAGAAAATTTTTATGAGAAATTACACAATACAAGTTGTTTAATGATATAAACTATGACTTCGACTTTTGCAAAAGCAAAACACTTTTGCAAATGATTCATTATTCATTATTCATGATTCCTTATAAAGCAATTGGCAGCAAAGTTGACAGAAGATATTAATATTGATAGTCAAATCTAACGCTACAAAGTGTTTAATAATGAACTTCATTTTTTCAAATTACTTTCATAACCTACAAATGCGAGTAATCCAAACATTAACTGGAACATAACAGATGAAAAAAAAAAAAAAGTTAAACTAAGGTAATTTGTTGCTGATCTTTATTGAGTTAAATTTGGAAAAATTTTGCCGACCTTCTTTAATACAAAATGTAATAAAATGAACCTGCAGCTGATTTATTATCATCGAAATTTTGAGGCTAGTGAATTAGGTTGTTGTTATTAAAATCTTTTCCGTCTCTAATAAAAAAACTAAACTTGCAACTTTCACTAAAGAATTTAAAATCTGTTAATTTTTTTAAGAGTTCTAATAGATTCGCGCTTTATAAGAAACACAAGTCTGATGTGTCTAATTAAATTGTCGTTAAAAAAAAAAATAAACCTATAAACACACCCAGTAAATAACCTCGCAAAATCAACCTGCATTTTTGGAAATAAGATGTTACTGCAAAATTAGGATTTATTTTGTCTTTGAGTGTTTACTTTGATTCAGCTCAAATCATTAATTATTCATGAACTAGTCCTGTCAAAATCACAAAAATTTCAATATAATAATTTTGTTATTTTTGTATACTTTATATTATACTTTATACTTGTGAATTAAATAATCGATTTAAAAAAAAAATAAATGTGACAGTGGTCATCTAAAATTTAATATGTTTGTTAAGTGGGATGTTATCATTATTAGCAATTTAAAATGTTATTTATGATAGCAACTGTGGAATTTTTGATAATAAAAACCACTTAATAAAACAAAAATTTATTATCTTATAAGAATCCTATTTAGAAAAATAGCTTACAGAGATACATTTAAACCCTTTTTTCTGGTTTTATTTTTTACATTACTTCTATGGATTTTGTGAATTGTCTATTTCAGTTGATCTTTCCAGTAAGATTTAAATGTCTGGACAGTAAATATATCAACATATTTGTTTTGTTTATAGATAAAACAATTTTTTGTAATAAGAGGAAAAAACCTTATTATTAAATTCTAAACTTGTGTTTACTTAATTTGATAATTACTCATTTTTCTATTTATATATTTTTATAACATTATACAATATATATTAAAATTATATATATTATATATATTAAAAAAAAAAAAAAAAAAAAAAACAAAAAAAAAAAAACAAAAAGATTTGAAGTAAGTAAGGATACATTATAAGATTTTTATATAAAACTTATTTGAACAAAATGAATCCAAATACCTTGATTGATGGAATACACCAAAACTTGTATATATTTAGAACGAAAATTTTCAAAAATTTATAAAGAATATGTAATGATCTATATCAAATTAACCTTAGTTACCTTTTAACTTAATCCATTCATGAGAAACATGACAGAATACACAATTTTGGTAGGTGTTTTATATTTTCAGGAAATGTCTTGAAAAATAAAGGATTGGAAGAAAAATTTCAAAAACTTAAGTTTGATAAGCTTATTTGGTATAAAAGAGTAATGGGTTTCTCTGCTGTTACACCAATCTTTATGGATGAACGAACATTTTTCAAGTCTAAGTTTAGTTTTTTTTTATTAGAAAAAGAAAATATTGTTTACCTTTCAGAGAAATTCTAAGCAAAATATGATATTAACTCTCTTTAAGTTTATACAAAGAAAATTTTTTTATTTTAAACTTTCATAGTCGAATATTCGAAAATGAGATAGCCAACGTGTTCAACATATTAAAAATTTTATCTTAATAGATGGGTAACATTTTTTTTATATAGCTAAAAATTTCAAGATGGCCGACATGCTCAACATAATAGAAATAATATTTCCTAACATTAAATTGAATAAATGAAGTAAAAACTATCGACATCAAACACCATGCAAAAAATTAGAAATAACTAATGAATGGATACTGAAAAAAATAATAGTCATTTTGATAATTAAAAAGTTAGAAATTCACGCTTCAATTGGGTGTTTCTTATAATCCATGCATACAAATATTTTTTGGGGTTGGGCAAGCCTCGTAAACATACAAAATTTATTCAATTTTGATGAATCAAACTCCGGAGTGCCACAGGGATGTATTTTAAATTAATGCAATTTTTTTTCAAATGTAAATGACACATCTGGATCAAATTCTTTTGATATGTATCTATAAGCAAACAACTCTTGCTGGAGAAACACCGCACAGATTAAATCTAGATTCTGAAAATCTTTGTGATTGATTTAACGATAGAAAAGTAAGCAATTTTAAAACCAAATAAATTCTTTCTGCAAGTAAATACGAAACCCAGACAGCAGAGTGCTAAAGATTACATATCAAGGCATTAAAATTAAATTACATCTAGAGTTTTAATATTTAGGTTACATTCTTGACCATACACTGAGAAAATTGACGGTTTTCAACTTTATCAAAAAAGTGAACTCCAAAACGATAGTTTTTATATAGGAAAAACAGGCTTTTTACCAAAATATACAAAAATATTGGAAATTACATTCAATATTTTCTAAACAAGAACTCTTTAAATCACGCTAACAAATTTGAAAACTTTCTACACAATTTTTGCTAAATTTTTACTTAGTTCTTTTCTTCCAGTTATTTTGGATGCAAAGAAACTGACAGTTAAAAAAATTATAACCATAAATATAAAGGGTATTTCTAAACAAAATGGTTAGCTATATTTAAATATATATTACATATAAATTACATTCAATATTTTCTAAACAAGAACTCTTTAAATCAAGCTAACAAATTTGAAAACTTTCTACACAATTTTTGCTTAGTTCTTTTCTTCCAGTTATTTCGGATGCAAAGAAACTGACAGTTAAAAAAATTATAACCATAAATATAAAGTATATTTCTAAATAAAATGGTTAGCTATATTTAAATATATATCAGTATATTTACCTATCTTCTTTGTTAATTTGATCACCATAACCAACAGTTTCAACTATAGTAAGTTTTAAGGATACATTGCTTTCTTTTAGGTCATATGTAACATGTTGTATTTCAACTGCAGGTGTGTTATGTTCATGAGGAACACCTAAAAATAAACAAAGTGATGCTAATTTCAATGTCAATTATTTTACATTACTAAAGTATTAAGTAATTTTTGCCCATTGTCCATTATTGATCATTTTAATAAAAGGATGTACTATTGCGGCTTAAGGTAAAAAATGATTTAGTGAAATAAGAAATTTTTAACAAACTTAAAAAATATGCTAGCTCAAGAAACTGAGAGTGCCTTCTTAACCCTTTGTGCACCTTAATTCGTTTAGTGCCGCAAACCGCTGTGAGCGGCTCGTGGTATCTTACAAATAAACCGCAATAAATCTAAATATCATGGCTGTAAACTACAAATTCTTGCTGAATAAGACTAAGAGATGAATAAATTAGCCAATTCAAAAGGTTTGAGAGTATGACATCGCAGTTTTCATAGAATTAAACAAATTTCATTATCAGATATTTTAAACATTTTTAACAGAACGTAGGCGAAAATATCCAGCTAAAGTGCCTGGAGTTCTTGCTGACCTTGATGGTACATCTTCAGCTTATAAAAGCTTTTTAAACTGTATAGCTTAGACCTATAAGTAAAATTAGCAACACTTATAACTGAATATGCAACCCAAAAATTGCAAGAAAATTTAACTGCTCGTCAGTATTTAAGATATTCCAATTGGAGTCTTATTAACAGGTATGAACTACTCAAACTCATTGCAGTGCTAATTGATATGGGAATAGACTGTAGACCTAACCTAGAAGATTATTGCTGTATGGATATGTTCAACTAAACACCTCAAGATATTGTTTTTTGTAACAAGTATATTTCTATTGTTGGCACTGTTTTTTTGCCCAGTTTGAGTGCGTGTTGAAACTTTAAAATTTGAAAATGATTTTTGATAATGATAGTCATGTTGTATATTTTTGGAATGTTCATAAGTTTTATTAAGTTATTCTAGCAAAATAAATGTTAATTTAAACATTTTTTCATGGTCAAAAATTGGAAATATTCTGTTTTTTATTTTGAAAATAAGCTTTTTTTTTCTTTAGACTCAAGTAAATATCTGGTTTTCCAGATATTAACTTGAGTTTTTTCCTTTCAGGCTTTCTTTTATTATAATTAGATAGGGAATTATTTTAACTTTAAAATGATATACAATATGTTTACTTTAGATATTTCTTCGCAAACATATTAATATTTTTTTAACAATGGTATTTTTATTGTTCACACGGTTTTTTACCGCTGGTTTTTTTTCGATGATTTCCTGTGGCCTAGTGGTACAAGACGACCACACTTCTTTGGAAGAGAATAATCAAATAATACAAAACCAGCGAAAATGAGCCTTTTGGTAAAGGTGATACCCTCCGTGACATTACTAGTATCCCTTATGGGAAGTATTGTCTATATGGTTAATATTGTTAAGTATTAATTTTAATTAGGGGATTCTATTTCTGTATACAACAAAATACTATTTCAACATGTGCATGTGCCTGCTTACATTAACAAAACACAATTTTATGTTGCCATTTTATAATCTATCACTTTATTTTTATATACTTAATATTTTGATGCATAATTTACAAGCAAGTCATTTAAAAAGTAATATTTAAAATGTTAGTTATGATAGAAACTGTGGAATTATTAATAATCAAAGGGCTTGATTATAATCAATAATTATTTATAATCAACAAATAAAAATTTAAAGTATTTTAGTAAAATTAAAATTATCCTATGATAAAGGTGTCCATTATACTTGAAGAATAACTTATAAATTGATGAAAAATCAAAACATTCTTTAGTAAAAACAAATAAATGTAATTATATCCTTATAAAAACGTAGCTTATGGCAGAAGATCAACTCACATAACCATTGGTATAAAACATAAATGGGTGATAAATTTGATAAAATACCGCACTTAAGCCTATTAAATTATTATTATAACACAACCGCTTCTTCTTTGAAATAAAGATAAAAGGCAGAAAATGATTAAATAGTTTTAGTTTAACTTACGTTTCCAAGGTTATGAGCTTAATTAAGCCACTTAAACATAAAAAATATGCAAATTATGAACGCTATTTAAAGAAATTGATATTTGATGTATTTATACGAAATATTGTATTCTATTTTAGTTGGAACAGAAAAAAATAAAATTTTTATTGTTTGCTTACAATAAGTTTTAAACATAGCTTATTATTAACAATCCCACAGTTGCTATCACAACTAACATTTTGCAAGGTTATTATTTGTTTTTAGTTTTCCCATCTTTATTTCTCCCGGACACAATGTTTGAGAGAAAACGAATTGAAACAGAAAAACCACTAATCCTATCAGACATTGACCATTGACCGACGCTTATTTGCAGCCCTGATTTTGTTTACATAAACTTTATTGTGTGACGAGAAAACAAAATAACAACAAATGCGGAATGTTTTTTATTTAATAGTTATTATTTACCGTAATGGTGGGAGATCATCAAAAGTCGAACTTATTAAAAGACGACCATTCACAAAATATATTTTATGGAATGAAAGGTTAATTTTTTCCATTCATATGTCTATGGTTTGTAGTTGTATCTTATTCATAGATATAGATATGTAAAGACAAGTTTTTAAATAAAGAGCACACTTTTTTAAACCTATTTTATATAATTTTAAAGTGAAATTTTATCATTTTTAATTTTTATCAATTTTGCTCAAAAGAGGGTTGGTCAGATCCGTAAAACATCGAATCAAATTGGTCTCGCCTAAGTACTTTATTTTAAAGTAGCTCAACTTCATATTTGCTTAATACAAATTATTTTAGCAATTATTTAATATTTTTAATCTAGGTCAGCAAGTTTCCATTTTGAATAACATGGTAATGAAATACAAAACTGAAAAAAATTCTAAACACTTCGAGTATAACAAACTATCCGTTTTGTCTTATAAGACGAGACCAACACGATTTGTCAATCTACGGGCTGATTGTTTATTAAAAAAATGGTCGGTTGCCAAAACAATAATAATATCCCGAAATTTATATAGGTCAGTGCAGACTAAATTCAAATGTAACTAGTGGTAATCAGGACTAAAAAATTAAGCATTAAATAAATAGTTAAATATTTCAAGATTTCAAAATAAAGAAATTTTTTCTCAAAAATTCAAATATTAATACTGATATTATTTTTATCAGGATTTTTCTCAAAACAGAGTTGGTTGCGCCCATAGATCGACAATTCTAATTGGTCTCTTTATTTATTGAAAAAATAATTGATTTAAATACTAAAGTACTCTCATTGCTAGTAATATAATATATAGTATCACAATATTCTCCAACTTCCAGAATGTTTGAACAGTATAAAATGCAAAGCCAAATAATTTATATTGAATAGCGAACAACCACTAGAAAGCATTTACTTACTTTTGAAGGCTACAGTGGATGAAACATTAAAATTTAAGAACAAGTTGCTAAATATCTCTTTCAGTACTATATAAGTAACTTAAATTTTAGCACTTAAAAAAAACTCATGAGCTATTCTCAGTATCTACACAGAAAACGATGAGAATCTAAATTTACATACCCCTAACAGTGAATAAGGTGTAAATAAAAGCTACTTAGAGGACTTATTTTAATGAATTATTAATCATCACAACATAATCCATTCAGAAAACCTAAATTTTTGTCATTACCCAGAGGATGTTAGTGAGCATAAAGAGTTTATTTTCTCTACATTTAATCATATCTTAAATTCTTCCACTTGTTTGGAGTAAACCAAGCTTTATAGAAGACATTATAAGTCATTTCTCAATAAATACTTTGTCCGAATATTTCCAATTCCATGAGAACTGGGCTGGATTTAGCTAAAATTTGTCATTTAGGGTTTAGTTAATGCGGCCAGTAACTCATGTTAAAATTACTATAAAGTTGTACCATCCAACGTTCTTTTAAATAATGAATCCATCAAAGTAGATTTGCCAATACCAGTCTCTCCTACAAAAAAGAAGCACATGATAACCAATAAGTTACAATTTACAATTCATACAGTCACTACTTTTAAAAAAGTATGAAGTTTTCAACGTAGATTGTATGTAAAAGTAGTTAATTTCGCAGAAAGTTCAAAACCCTTGTATTTTGAATAAACCCTTAATTTAAATAAGCATAAACAAAAAAAAAGCTGAAAATTGCACAACAAATTAAGCTTTAAACCAAAAAAGCTGCAGTAGGTAAACAGATTAGCATAAGTCTGGAAAAAATTGTCACAATTTTTCTTTTAAAATAACTTGGACTTTGAAAAAAAAAACAACAAAAAAAACATACCTATGCATAATATATTAAATGCAAATCCAGTGTTGACAGATTTATTAACTAGTTGATCAGGTAAACTATCAAATCCAACATGTCCAGTCAATCGAAGACTTCTACCATTAGGACCCTAAAAAATTTATCAATTAAGTTCCTAAATTATCAAGCATCGCTCCTTGGACAATGTCTTACAGGATTTGCTATTTGAATGAAAAAAATTTAGAAACTATAACAAATTATAGCCTATTTGGGACGGATCACATTTTATAAAACTATTCAAAGCAAACAAATCCAAGGATACTAAAAACTGAAAAGAAATCATGTCTTAGAATATTTCTTTGAACAGTTATTTTAAATAAAACCAAAGTTCATTTTGAAATTTAGAATAGTTTTTGAAAATAAATTTCTATGATAAGTATCATTTTTGGAAAGTCAAATTTAAGGATACCATAAAACATTCCAAAAAATTCCAGTATATTTTTTGCCTCAAAATATTTACTAAAAACAAACACAGATAAGAAAGCTATTAAGTTTTTGGAATCAAAGCATTCCAAATCAAAGAATTTTAATTCTAAAAATTATTCCACAGCATAGATATAATTTGATTGCTATAATTAACAAATAATTAATTAATTTAATTAATTTGCAGACCTATTTCAACTTAAAAAATCATCAAAGTAGATTTTGAATTTAAAAATTTTTCTTCTTATGGTCAGTTTTAGGGTCTAAAATTGATAAATTTTGATGAGATTGTTGTAACCTAACATTTAGAAAAAAAAGAGAACATTATTGCCAAATTTTTGGGCACTTTTGAAATATGAACATACATAATATTTAATAATATTTATGTTTTGATATTTATATGTTTTCATAGTTATTTCTTTTTAAATAATATGATAATAGAAGTAAGAAAAAAATTATAAATTTAAATACAAATTATAAAATTGTGTTGGAGAATCCAACACAAAACTTAGTAATTGGCACTTAAATTACAAAGGTCATATTAACCCCTTAACTGTTTAATTTAAAAACATTCATTTATCTTGTATGTATTTTGTTTGGAAAAAACATGAAAATCAATTTATTTCAATAAGGCGTGATGATGATGATGAATATGATGAAGAAAATGAAAATGAAGATGATCATGAA
>JAUZNK010080689.1:0-29748 GCA_035046665.1 Euphysa ruthae | reverse complement strand
TAATTAATATATATATATAATTCTTTTCTTTCTAATGATTTTTTTCTATCTATATTTTTTTTCTATCTAGTAGAAGTTTCGTCACTCTTCGGTTTTCCATGGGGAGATACCTTACTGTCATGCCACTGTCAACTTCACATAGTTTGATTGCGAAAAAATCATAAAGGATGTCTCTTTTCTGGAAACATACATAATTCAGGGTCAGTTGCCAAAATTTTCTATTTATAATGGTTTTTTATCGTTTGTTTAGCTATTTATATTTTAGAAATAGAACGATACATATGTATACACAACAATAAAAGCACCCCTGCTCATTGATTTTTATCCTCCTTTTGAATTATAATTTGTTTAAGAAGCACTGGTGGAGAGTTTGTCATATGTTTTATGAAAAGTTTTGTATTTAGCATTCGAATTTCTTTATTTCTTGAATTTTTTATACCAAAGTTGTTATCATAAATGCAGCAGGTAAAATAAATTTATATTAGGTTGTTATGCTTGTATAAATAATCATATATTTAGGAAAGCAACATGGGATAAATCAGTCCAATGAGTTTTCGAATATTTATGGAATTACAATTTCGCAAAAACCATAGGAAATTCTATAGTTTTAAGTCGCACTTTCTTACTTAAGGGTTTTCAGAATAGATGTGTTAGTTCATTCTCTTACCTTACGTATGCTATACATTGGAAAATCTTTTCTTCAAGAATCTCAACAAAAAACGGCCCAGTGTAATTATTTTCTAAAATTTGAACATACAAATTATTTTAGATCGGCTGATGAATTGCTCGCTCGCCAAGAAGAGAGTACTCTTGGTTAAATTGACGCTGTTGATACTGCACTGCAACAACTCGATGAAAAGCGATTATATTCGAAATTTGCAGAGAACGAGTGGCACTTGATAGGAAAATACACTGCCATTATTGTTAGTTGATAGATTTAACGTGGGGAACAGCACATTGCCGACACAATATTTCCAGATGGGCCCATGTGGCAGGTCTTAGATTACTTAGAACGTCCGTTTGTGCCTACGAAATTCGCTCAACCAAACAACCCGACCAATTTCAGCTAGCATTACATTAAGCAATAAGTTTTGTTCAGAAACTCAGAGATAACATAGATTTTGCCCACAGGTGGGAGTCGAACTCGTAACCTTTTGCATCGTAGTCAAACGTCGTACCACTGTGCCAACTCGCAATAGACCATCTGCATCGAGAAAAATTATTAGGAAATCACACTCTCATCTAAGATTTGGAGAAAGCACTGCATGAAAGTTTAGATAAAAGCATCGTAAAGTTATTACGACCAATGCTATTAATATGAGCAAAATATCAAAATCTAAGCTTGGGCTACTGTTGATGTAAGAAAATTTGGACAAGCAGGTGAAGTTTTTTTTTTACTGATTTTGAGAAGGAATGGCGGCATGGTCAACAAAATGGTGGCAATAGTAACTGTAAAAGCTATTTTTTCTCATAGCAATAAATGAATACATGATCTGAAAATTCATCATATGCTAGTATTATTTTTATGCGAATGAGTTTTGTGAGGCGTGCAGTAGTTACTAATAAACAAGAACTTCTGGAGTGAGCAATACATAAGGCGAAAATTGTTTTTCATCATCATATCTCGACAATTGTTGAAGATCATTTTATCTTCGCTTCCATGGTTGTGAACTTTGATCCAACTCCGATGAAATTTGCCCCGATGCCAATCGGACATTAATGTTCGAAACACGTAACGATCCATGGAGCAACTTACAGAAAAGCGACCACAACAACTTTTGGCATCACATATAAAAACAAATCCTACCCATGAAGACAGAGAAATCTTTACTTTGCTTCGATTTCCCAGGCTCATTCTCGATGAGCTGCAATCCAAAATATTTCTGCATTACTCAAGAATCACCGAAGTTTCTAAAAGAAAACGTCATCCCATATTCGATAGAAGAGCGCCAGAATTTGAATTTGCAACCAGATCATTGGCCGTTATTAATCATCGATGTCTTTTCTGGTCGGATGACCGATCCAGTATATCAGAAGTTGCGTGAAAACCATATCAAACTTGTTGGTGTGCTACCCAATATGGTTCATCTATTTCAACCTTTGGACCTCACGGTAAATAGTGCAGCTAAGTCATACCTTAAACGTTGATTTACAGAGTGGTTTAGTATAGTGATTGCCCAACAGCTCGATTCTGGAAATCCAATGGTTGAAAATGAATTTAGCTGCAATTCTTAACGTAGAAGACTTTTTATACCCGGTGGATCGTGGATTACATTTTTCTAGCTTCCAAAAAAAGGTCAGGAAGTAATTACAAATGGGCGGGGATCAGCTGGATTTACAGAAGCAATCTTTGTTGGATTTAAAGCGCTACTGAGTTTGGATCCATTTCAAAGTATTGATCCACTAGGTGAGTAGATACCAACTTTCGAGGCAGTAATGTCAAATGGTGCTGACATGAAGAATAATACCAAAAGAAACTTGTTACAAAAAAGCGAATTTGCAATAATTTATGTCGTAAAATTTTTGAAACAGATCGAAATCGCAATAACTTATTTCTCAAATTTTCGTATAAAGCCTCAATTCGCAACGATTTATTTCGCAGAATACATTTTTTTTGGACCTTCGATTGACAAACCTCTTTTTTTTTATTCCAGCATTAATTAATGTCCTTAATTCCATTGTTACAAATTGTTAACAACTTTTGCTAATTTTGGGCAAGGTATTAAAAATTGTAAATTGTTCATATTGGA
This sequence comes from Euphysa ruthae, assembly GCA_035046665.1. Taxonomy (NCBI): domain Eukaryota; kingdom Metazoa; phylum Cnidaria; class Hydrozoa; order Anthoathecata; family Corymorphidae; genus Euphysa; species Euphysa ruthae. Next base: position 26,998 of record JAUZNK010080689.1, on the reverse strand, counting down.
AACCAAGCCTTATCAAACACGACTGAAAATAAAATCGCTGATTCCATTAACAGTTTGTAAAATTTTGGCAAGGTATTAATAAATTGTTAACTATTCAAATTTTGCACCCAGTTTTGTTATAAAAACAAATCCAATCCTACTAATATTGCTTATTCTTCAAACTCATTTTTATCTTAATTAGAAATAAAATTTAAAAACAGATTCAGTTGAATAACTTAATGATTATCGAATGGATTATCTTCATTCAAAATGAACAAGGGGTCAAAACTAAAGAGTATGCCTAATGAAATCAATTTTATCGACCTTCAACTTTTGAAAAAGTCATAAGTCCACTAAATCTAAAAATCGCTAAAATTTTTTGAGTTAAAACTCTTTTGACATTTACGGAAGGTCATCATTATCAAAAGCTTAAATAAACTTGTTCGCTCCGCCAATGCGGTAAACTTTGTGGATCTGTCCGCAAGGTGCAGAAACATTAAAGTGGTCGAAAGAAGTTCTTTCTTAAGTAAGTAAGTATTTATTCTGCTACAAACAAATGTACATTAGCTATGAGAATTACAAGACAACAGAAAAAAAAATAACAAAAAGAATAAACGCTCCGATAAAACAAATGGTGGTAAGGATAGGCACAAAAATTATCTGTCACAACAATTTCCATTGTGGCTATATTGTGGTTAGGCATCACTAAGATCTTCTGGCAACAGACAATTTTTCCCCATCGTAGATCTTCTCAAGGGTGTATCAGTCATCTAAGACTGTTGCGTAGCGGGATTTTTCTATTTTCAGAAATTTTATAGATTTCAGACTTGTAATTTAAGTTGGGTCTACTGCAGAATTTAAATGCAGGTGCAGCAATACTCTGATTAACCCCCCATTCAATAGGCAGCCAATTTATGGCTCTAATGCTGTTCAATACCAATATGGGCGCGACTATTCATATTTAAACAAAATCGTATACATTTATTTTGTGCAATTTTTAAACAGAATTTAAGTCCATATCACTACTTCTCAGGGCTGAGGCCTATACCAGGCATGCCTGGTATGTTCATGCATAGTCAAAGTACTTTGAAATTTAGTCAAAAATGATTAAGAATGTTATTGTGTGAAGAAAAATTGAACCTCAGAAGAACATCAGATTGAAGCTCAGACTGATACTAACAAGGAACAAAAAAGAGTGCAAGCCCTGTTAAACATTGTCAATGTTTAATTGAAATATTCATTTGATCAATTAATGTTTTTTTTATATAACACGTGTCAATTTTATGATCATCGCAATTTTATAATTTTTATTAGAAATTGAGAGAAAATAGATCAAACTACAATGCTGCAAAGTTTCATGTAAATTCTCCATCAAATGGTTGAGATCTTTAGGGGACGCTAAATGCTTCCCACCCCATCCCCGAGTTGTCGATCTCAAAAATAGTATGGGTAGAATATGGTTAAAAAAATTGTGAGGCAGAAAACGGTTTTTTATTAATGTAAAAATTAAAAAACCAAAAGCAACTAGTCTATGTTTGTGATTATGATATTATCTAAGATATAATTTATTACTCAATAAATTCTTTTATTTATTGATGTGATTTATAAATGAGCAAATCATGTTGATTATTAAACAATCTGGTATCCTGGAGTTTACAGTCCGATTCAAAATTTTTTTTTTTAGATTATTTTACGTTCAGATTCTAAAAAACTTATTCATTATTGTATTCAATAAAAAAAATTATTTTCGAATAACTAGTATTTTTTATACTAGTATTTATTACTTTAATAGATATTTCAATAACTAATGTGCTGACAAAAATAGTTAAAATTGCAGTCCATCAAATTGGATTTCTTGCTTTTGGCATAATTAATACACATTTTTGCTATTCCACAGTTTATTCTGTCTGTGAAGTATAAAAGAAATTTCAAGTGTTAGTTAATACAAATTTTTAGAAACAAAATTTATTTTAACGTTAAACAAAAAAATGATCAACAATCCATTTCGAATATTCCCAAACATCTACTGTTTTAACATTTAATTTCATAAATAAAAACGGGTGTGTTATAAACAGTTACGTTATAAACGTAGCATAAGTCCTTCATTTTTGATTAAAATATATTCTTAATTAAAAAAAAACAACATTTTTCATTTCACATATTCCTCCTGTTCAATCCATACTAGGATTGACACCCAAACTCCTATTGGTTCATTTCCCACCAAACTATTAATTTTATTTTTTAGTGCTCAATATATAAATTTAAACTAAACATGTAAAAAATAATTCTCCAAAGAAATGATTTCAAATGTTCATTTCGGATTAAAACCTCCAAATAAAAATTGTAAAGTAACCTCAGTAAATGGCACATACAGATTTTATCATTATTGTGTTGATAATACAAATGATATTGGATGGGGCTGTGGTTACCGAACTCTGCAAACAATTATATCATGGCTAACCTTGAACAAAACATGGAATAGGTAGAGATTTGATTTCAAAATTTTTATTTATTTTTGTCACATGTTTTTTGTTTTTTGTTTAGAACTGTTAAAATATTATTAAATATATAATTTTACTATTTATTTATTTATGGAACCCGTTTTTGTCCCAGATTCAGCTGTAAGGACACTTTTTATTCAAGAAAATACTGGTGATTCTGAAGCTAAGGCTTCCAGAATTTTCTACAGGACAAGTCGGACAAAAAAAATGCTATTTTATTTATTTTTACAAGTATTCAGGAAAATATAGAATGTACTTTGAGATATATCAAGAAAACTGAAATGAAATAAAAATTGAATTAATCAGGAGGTATAAACTTATAAATAAAGTTCTTATAAAACGACTGAATTAGGAAAAATACAATCATGACAAATTTTTTGCTTAATATTCCTGAAATATCTCTATAATCAATGTCGGACAACTAGGCATCGGTGTCGGACAACTAGGCATCGGTGTCGGACAACTAGGCATCGGTGTCGGACACTTGGGCATCGGTGTCGGACAACTAGGCATCAGTGTCGGACATTCGGGCATCAATGTCAGACAACTGGGCATCGTTGTTGGTCAACTGGGTATCCATGTCAGACAACTGAGAAAAAAACTTAGATGTCAAACAAGTAGGTTGTCAATCAAATGGTTATAACGCCATATTTGAAGCAGCTTTTACAGTGCCTAGTGCCTGCACGACGATCGCGCAGTAGAGTGTTATTATTTCGCTAATAAATTTAATGATATTTTAAACAAGCATACCCTTCTTAAAAAGTTTAGTAATCGGTGCTTCAAAAAAAAACTTCAAACTGTGGATCATGCTTGCAGTTATAACATCAAGCAGGTTTTGTAATAAGCTTTATTTTATAGAGCTAAAGATAGAATAACAAGGAAGTCTTTTCAAAATAGGTTAAAAATTTATTGAAATCTTCTTTTCACTCTTATTTGGCAGGGTAAAAAGAAACTAATAACGCTAGGAATTCGAGTGCAACTTGGAAGGTTATAAGGAATCTTCTGAATATTTGTTCAAAGGGCGTTTTTTACCCATCTTGGTTATCTTTGAAGAAAGATACTATATCCGATCCGACTCTTTTTTTCAAGTCCAGAAAATATTAAAAATAAAATCCATTCTTCTCATACAAACATCTAACAAGCGTTTACCTCTTTGGATATAGTTCGCACACCTAATAAATATAGATTATATATATAGATTAACTTTTTAATCATCCAAATTTTAGCAAAAGTCACTTATACTTGTTGTATTATTATTGAAAGATTTTGGAGCCTTTGAAATTTTCACTAAATAAGACTGTTGAAATCAAGTGAGCCTAGCTAAGATTCACTTAATGGTACCAAGCGATAGAAATTTTTTGCTGGTAGCAATGAAGCACTAGGGCATCATTTATAATTGAAATTCTGTAAACAGAAACAATAATTTCATTAATATTTTTATTTTACAGTGATTTGTTGATTATTGAATTTTTTTTAAAACTTTATCGAAATTTATTTACCATAATGGCGGGAGATCATCGAAAGCCAAACTTGTTAAAAGATGACCACCCACAGCAGGGCTCGAACCGGAGGTTTAGCGCATGTAAAGCGTATCACCTACCTATGATCCACATGCCATTGAAATGCCAAATGATGAAGAAAATGATGAAAAGATCAAATTAAAGTCATTTTAAAGCAGCTATCGATCGAATAAGTGTAAGCAGCTAATTAATCAGAAAAACTTTTTACTTGACCATATAACATAAATAATAACATAATAATAATATAACATATAAAATCCTTTCAATGTCTTCCTTTAAGGATTGATATTATTAAGTTAATGCTAAATAAATTTTAGGAATTTAGTGTAATAAATGTTAGTGCTATTCTGATTTTTCACAGCTAAAAGATGCATGTTTTACCTTCACCTGCTTCTGAATAGTTTTTTTTTTTTTTGGTATTGTTTTTCAATTTTGTTTTTGGTTTTATGGGGTATACTGTATATTTATTTGCTTGTTTACTAAGAAATTGCTGAATAAAGATTTTGCTTCAGTAATTCAGATGGTTATCCAAATACTTAAGGATAGGCGATTTGCAAATGCTTTGCCATTGTCATTTAAAATCTTCAAGTGTTCTATAGAGGGTGACTGAATATTTTAGACTCTTTTTGGTTGTGGTTAAAGTATTGATTATTGGAACAGTTGTGTTTGTAAATTGCACATTGGTATTATTGGAGCCTATATAGTCACAGCGGGTAAAATTTACACGATCACATATACCAGGTAAAGCGTATGCATGCCCAGTGCCCTCATTAAAGAAATTAGTGCCTGTGTGAAGACTTGCTTCATACTTCCATATATAAATTTTTAATTTAAATGTGTTCGTTTTTGTGTTTAGCAAATGTAATTACGCAATGCTGCAGAATTTTTCGGTATTTTATTATATATTAAAATTTCAAGTATGTTTGCAAAATTTTCTTTTTTGGCATTGTTAAAAGGGTATCTCATTACTACCGGAACCCCAAACCGGCTTCCCATCAGTCTTTTATGTTGTCCTGAATGTCACTTTGGACCAGTACAAACAAGACTTTATTTTTTCAAATAAATAAAACTTTTCAAAGATCATTTTAATATATAAAAATGGTCATTAAGTTTTGTATAAAGAATTGATACATGCGTAATTCATAGATACAAATTTTTTTTTTTTTTGCTTGTCTCTTTGAGAGGACTGGTGCCCATCACAATAGGGATGTCGATGATTATGTGTAGTTAAAGCTTATGTGTAGTTGGAGCTCATTGTGCTGTGGTAATATTTGAGTCAACTGTACAATGAGAATAAATAATGATAAACATTATTTAATGTGAAATTTTTAGTTATATCCATGGTGGAAGTTTGTATATTTAATTAAGGTGTTTACTATTGTCAAGGTGTTTTTCAGACGAAATAATATATGCCAACAACATAATTTTAATTATAAGATCACGATTAATAGTTTGATGTGTACTGCTTGCAGTAGTATGCAGATAACTAGGTTTGATAAATTAGATTTGCTGCCACTGTTATAATTTTTACTTTATAAAGTTTTACCATTATTGGTGTAAACAACTTAAGTATTTTTAAATTTATTTATTAGTATATTAATTAATTAATTTATTTATTTAGCCTATTAATTTAATATTATTATTATTTAAAATAAGAATTAAAATCACTTGCAGACCTTTTAAAGGAGTTTATTTAATTTCTTCATACACATCCAGTACAAAATTAACATTCTCATCAGCTCTTTTTTTTTTGTTTTCTTTTATTGATTTAAAAGCTGTGGACAATTCATTTAGAGTAAGCTCCTCGAATTTGAAATCAGTTTTATAATTTTTCTGGCTAGTTTAGAACCTGTAGTTCTAAAAATGTATTAAATTTATTAAATGTTTTATTTGGGTCTGTTCTTAATCATTATCATTGCGAAAATATCGCGAACGTAATTGGTCAATTGCTAGAGGAGACGAGGAAATAAATGCCATGTTTTTTAGAGATAAGAGAAATATATCTGTAACAAACATTTAAATATTATTGAAAAAAAAAAAAAAAACAATGATTGATATTCTTTTTTTTAAAAAAACATTTCCTGTTAAAAAGTGATAATTAAAAAAAGTGTAGAAATTTAGTTTTAATGTTTTAAAGAGATATAAGAGAACATTATAAAGATATTTTAGTGTTGAGTAAAATATATGTTTTATTGTGGTAAGGTAGGATCTAGGTGTTACTTTATTTTGTAGACTTAATGATAAACTAGTTATCGTGAACATGCCCAAAGAACATAGCATGTTTTTCTCATTTTTCTTAAATGTTTAATTTGCCTATAGGCTCGTTAAATATTGTGGAAAACATAAAAAAACTCAAAAAATATCCGCCATATTTTTCTTGTATGCTCGAGATTACTATTACTTATTTATTTTAAGACTTTTTGCAAACGTTTGTTTATTAATTTTAGTTTTGCCTGTAATTTCCTTTATTATTTGCAATGTTTTTTTAGAAATATTTTGTTTTCCAGCTAAAGGCGATGAAAAATACCTGTTTTTTGAAATTGATTTAAGTTTCTCAAAAAGATTTTTGTAATTTATTTGTAATGTATTTAATTCTTGACATTCAAGGTACGAGAAAATCTTTTATTTTCATGGAATATTCTTTAACAGGATAATTCCTGTCATATAGCTCAATAAAATGTTGAAATAGATTTGTTAGGATTATCAACAAGATTAAGATTATGACACAAAGTGTTTTGAAAAGTGATTTTAAGCTAAAGAGGTGTTATGATTCAAACTTTCTGTGCCAAAGTGCTACGCATAAGGTGAGTAGGTGATACCCGGATTTGATCTTGTGGCTGGGAGCCCGATGCTCTATCGAATGATCTATTCGGGAACAAGAGTTATGGTGTCTAATTTTTTGCGTTTAAGTTCATAGAAACTTGAAAAAATTTTAATCTAGTGATTTAAAATACTTTTTTATAATTCTGTCAATTTTCTTTTTAATTTTTAGATTCATTGAAGTTCCGTCAATATCTGAAATACAGCAAAAACTTTATGAGATTGGTGATAAAGATGAAAAATTTATCCAATCAAAAGATTGGATAGGAACTTATGAAGCTTTCCTTGTAATTGATTCCTTGTTTAATATACCATGTCAAATATTGCATGTTTCCAAAGGAAAAAATTTGCATAAGCATTTTGATAAGTTAGTTGAACATTTTACACATACTTCATGCCCGATTATGATGGGAGGAGATTTGGATTCTGCTTCAAAAACTATTGTTTCTGCTTGTTGTTGCTATGGTAATGACAAAAGCTATGCAGGGAAATGGCTGTTGATTGTTGATCCACATTTCATTAATGATGAAGGGAAACCATATTCTGTAGAGTATTTACAAACCAATGGTTTTGTTTCCTGGAGAAACTTAGATTCTTTTGAGACAAATTCTTTTTATAATTTCTGCATTCCTATTATCAAATAGGTTTTTCAACAAGTTTTATTCGGTTTAATTTTTTTAGATTCCCAATATTTTTCAATTGCAGTAAATTTTCTGTATTTTCTAGGTTATTGAGCTCAAAATCTGTTTTTTCAATCTGGAATTAAATGGAGATGTAATAACTTTCAGGTTTTTTTAACAAATTCCTATTTTTGGTGTTCTGATATGATAATATTAAAAAGAGAAATGCTGTTCTTGCTTTTCCTTTAAATTATACTTGATGAAGTTCCAAACTAATTGGATCAAAATCTAGCCTGATAATATATATATATATATTTTTTTTTTTATAGTTTACTCCTCATATATTAATCATCCTTTCAGCTAGTTTTATTGAGACCTAAGAAAATAAAAATCATCAATACTAGAACTTGAAATCTTCAAAGCATTTACAAAATGGGCATAAAGTTACTTTAGTAATTCATTTTATAAAAATCAGTTAAATAGGCAATTTACAGGACAATTCACTTTGAGTTAACTATTGTAACAGGTTTTTTTTTTATTTTTTATTAATTTTTTTTTTATTTCCTGCTCAGAAGGCTCTATGAATTCACCAATTTGTTTGTAACTCTTTCTCAATAACCGCTCCCTAGTTTTTCCTGATTTTCAAATTTTTCAAAAAACTTACTTACCCCAAATATGCCTAAATATAATCTTTTTTGGTCTAAAATCAACATTTTACAAATTTTATCGAAAGCTGTAAATTAAATTATTTTGATATTTTTCCTTAAGTTCTAGGTCCATACAGGCGTTCTTTTGGCACATATATCCACCTGTTGAAAACTATTGTTTTTTGGTATTGGGTCCAAATATTGTAATTTTTTGACTGAAAATCTGAAAATCTGAAAATCTCAAAAGTTGTTTATTATATTTTTTTGGAACTTTGCAAAAAGCCAAATGACGTCAAACGAGTTAATTTATATCACTATCAACTGAAAACTGAAAAATTTTTCAGTACTGAGTGAGTTCAATGATGATCATATTTCAACCCCGAAATAATGATTTTATATTAAATTTTCTTTTTGTTTCCGTTTGTTTGTTATTGAAATTTTGCATTAGCAAAATATAGTCACAACCGAAAATCTAAAATGGTGTTTATGAACTATCTTTTAAAACTGTTTGTTATATTTTTTGAAATTTAGCATCAACTTAGAGGGCTGTAGGAGGGCACATGCCCACCTATCAAAAACTTCTTCTTGTACTGGCTGGCCTAAAATCGTTTTATTGAAGGGAAAATGATGCTTTCTAAATTTTCTCAAAAACTGTGTGCTATGTTTTTTAAAAATTTTGCATGAAGTTAGAGGACTGTAATTTAATTCTTTTGACCTTTGAAAATCTGCTGAAAACTCCTACTTTTTGGTACTGGGCCTGAATATGGTGATTTTTTAACCAAAAATTACTTTTTGAAATTTCCTTTTAAAAAAGTTGGCTATGTTTTCTTGAAATTTTTCCTAAGTTAGAGGTTAGTAGAGGTTTCTTTTGACACCCATATGTCAAAATTTTTTGTTTTCTGGTACTGCAATCATGGTCAAAATATTGACACTTATATACTATTAGGACACCTGAAAAAATATGGATACAAAAATTCCTCTGCTAGATCTAAGGGATAAAAGTGACAAGTACACACTTATTTGGGTTTGTTATCATTTTTGTGATTTTGGTCAATAAAATCATTTTGCATCATGCAATTGATGCTTCAGGCAACGTGCTTCAGATCTTTGTTATTCTGGAAGTGAATTAGAATCTAAAATTCCTTCAGAAATCATTAGTTTAGCAGAGGAAAATGTCAAACAGCCTCTTCTCCTACCAATGATAGCAGCCCTACAATCTGATAATATAGATTGCAAACATACTTCAAATGAAAAACTACTCTACCCTACAAACATTTACTGGTAAACATAGAGTTGATCCTATTATAATGGAGCAAAATCCCCTTTATTTATTTGAATTGTGTTTCACTCCAGAACTTATAGAGGTAATTTTCACTCAAACCAACTAGTATGCAGGACAGTATATTGCTTCTCGTGAAATAAAGTGGAGATCAAGAACGAAAAGCTAGACACCCATTACAAAGAATAAATTGATGATTTATTTTGCTATTATTTTTATTATACAGAGAATGCAATTTTTAGTAACACCAATGATATGCTTAGTTTTAAAATTTGAACGTTTCTTGTTGATTAAAAAGTTTTTACACCTCGTCAACAATAATTCATTGTGTGAAACCTATATAAAAAAATTTAAAAAAACGAAAAATCTCCCTGTCCACTTATCTGGTCTTTTCACTCTTTTCTTTACACCTGAAAAGTGTCGATGAGTCGTTGCTTTTGGGGAAAAGTAGACTTTCATGGAAACATGGAAACAATGTATTTCTAATAGGCACAGTCGATTTGGGCTTAAATTTTATCTTTTATGAGAAGCATCGACTGTTTATATTTGGAAAAGTGTTTATATACTGGCAAGGAGCTTACTAATAAACTAGATGAGACACTGGGAAATTTTAGCTATGCTGCAACCAAATATCTGATGTCATTGATAGATGGACTTTTAGATCAAGGTTATTGTTTGTTTATTGACAATTGGTATACTTCTTTTGAAATTTCAATGTAAAAAGAGCTGACTATCCATCATTAATACAATATATGGGAGGAGTGGATAAAAGGGATCAAATGCTCACCTCGTGTGGAACATAAAGAAAGCGTGTAAAAATGGTATAAGAAATGTTTTTACCATTTGATATAGTTGTTTTTAATTCGCACGTCATCTCTACTAAATTATATATCATTAAATCTCAGCTGCAGAGGAAAACTTGTTGAGAAAATACCTCATACTGGTATGGGGCCAAAAGCCAGAGGTCGCCCAAATAAAAACAATGCGTTACGTTTGTCTAAGAGACACTTTCCAAGTTTTATTCTGCTAAATGAAATCCATCTAGGAGATATGCAGTGCTCACAGAATAATATGAGAAAGGATGCTAAATAAAAATGTGGTGATATTGGTTTATGTGCTGCAAAGTTTTTGAATAAAGTAGTTTTTATGCTTTCTGGTTTTTTTCGACTACATGTTCATGTTTATATACAGAGAAAAGAATTAACCTATTCACATTTTAAACAGAAATTTTGTTTTTTTTCTTGAAAAATAAATACAATTTCAAGCAATTGTTCTTTAAAATAAAATCTCAGTTAAGCGGTTAAAAGCGGTTGCATGTTTTGATATTCCCGTTTTTCTTTTTGATTTGCTTTTGATATTTCTCTCTGCTTTTTACCTTTACAATGTAGTTTTACTCACACTTTTGTTAACTTTTCAAGTAAAATTCTCAAATTTTATGATTTTGTTCTTCTGTAGTGATGTTAGTAAAACAAAATTTATCAAAATAAAAACTTGCTTATGATTCTTGCTCCATTTTATGTGATTTTAAAGTATCAATGTGTCATATGGCCATCCCTTGAATATTTTGTTTTCCTAACAAGACATTCTCACAATAGCCCTTTTTTTAAATATAATTTTTGGACTTCAGGCAAAGATCCGTAATGTGTTTTCTCAGTTAACTACTCAAGTTTTTTTTCGAATTTTGTACGAAAATGTAAGGTCTTTAATATATAAAAATGAAAATTTTTGATTCTTGGGAATTTTTTATTTTTATTATTTTTTTTTTTTGAAACTGGACCCAAATACAGTCATTTTATACCTAAATTAATTATATATTTTTACCTTAATGACCACCTGCTGAAAATTCTTTTCCCTCAAGCCTGGGCCACTAAACGTGTCAAATTTGGTCAAGAATGACATTCCTCGATATTTTCAAGAATTTTTTTTTTTTTTGTTTTCCAGAAATTCTGTTTTATGCTTAAATTATTATTTATTTTCACTTTTGCTTTTTGACTATTTTGAAAATGTTATCAGGTCCAGTGCGCAGGACCCAAAAGATGGTTGTTTTTTTTACCCAAAAGAGCCTAAAAACAAATATTTTGAAAATTTATTGTAATGTGCTCATAATCTTTCTTAAAATTTGAAATTGAAGGACCATAGAGGGTATCATCTTACCCCTTATGGCCTTGTCACTTTTCGAAAATCCTCAAGACTGGACCCTAAAATGTCAAATTTGGTTGAGAATTATATTTAAAAATATTGTTCAAGTATCCTATTATGAATAGGTGTCCCTTGAACCCAAAAACACGGTAATTTTAGATGTAGAATCCACGATTTTGAAATTTTATTGAAATCCACTCTAAAAATATTTTTTAGATTTTGCATCAAGTTCAAGTATAATAAAGGGCATTTTGTGACTCAAATGTTTACCTGTTAGAGTTTCATCTCTAAAAATAGCTTTGATTTGTCTGCAATTTTAAAAAATATTCTGTATTTACAGTAATTTTTCAATGATTTCCACTGTGTTTAAAACATTTAATGTTTTCAGACATTAATTAATGTGTTTTGAGTGAAATTATATGTTGGCTTTCCATCATATAAGTCTATGCCTAATGAGTGTGTGAGTCCATTAGCCACTGAAATGCTTGTCTTAAAATTTATATTTAGTAGGCTGTGTAGACTAAGCCTTACTTTTATTGTTTCATAGTAATATGAGGTTTCGTGTTTTTTTTTATAAATTTCTTGTTTCAACTTCGAATCATTGAATATTTAGTTTTTGTTATTATAGAGTTAGTATATCTTGTTTAGTTTATAATTAAAGTCATACAAAATTCAGATATAAACACGCGATGATGTCAACGAGCTATATTTGCCGGAATTATTTTTTAAAATCTTCTAAGTTGATTCTTCAAAGATCTTTGTCTGTCACCTCTTCATGTGATGCTATGAAGACGATCAGTGTTCGTGATGCCCTTAATTTGGCAATGGATGAAGAAATAGAAAGGGACGACAAAGTTTTTTTACTTGGGGAAGAGGTTGCTCAATACGACGGTGCTTATAAAGTTAGTAAAGGCCTCTGGAGAAAATACGGTGATAAAAGAATCATTGATACACCAATTACAGAGATGGGTTTCGCTGGTATTGCAACCGGTGCTGCGATGGCTGGGCTGAGACCAATCTGTGAGTTTATGACATTTAACTTTGCCATGCAGGCTATTGATCAGATTATTAATTCGGCAGCTAAGACTTTTTATATGAGTGCTGGGAAAGTAAACGTGCCGGTTGTTTTTCGTGGACCAAATGGTGCTGCAGCAGGTGTAGCTGCTCAACATTCTCAATGTTATGCTGCATGGTATGGCCATGTTCCTGGACTTAAGGTTGTATCACCATGGTCGGCTGAAGATTGCAAAGGACTTTTAAAGTCTGCTATAAGGGACAATGATCCTGTTGTTTTTCTTGAAAATGAGATGATGTATGGTAAAATGTTTGAGGTTGATGAAGAAAAATTGAGTTCTGACTACTTGATACCACTTGGTAAAGCTAAAGTTGAAAGACAAGGTTCAGACATAACAATTGTAGCACACTCATTGGGCGTTCAAAAAGCTATGGATGGGGCTGAAGAATTAGCTAAAGAAGGTATAGAATGCGAAGTGGTAAATTTAAGAACAATTCGTCCTCTAGACATTGATACTGTTATCAAATCTGTTATGAAAACCAATCACTTGATAACTGTAGAAGGTGGATTTCCACAATTTGGAGTAGGTGCAGAGGTATGTGCTCAAGTTATGGAAACTGAGGCTTTTGATCATCTTGATGCTCCCATTTATCGTGTAACTGGTGCTGATATTCCAACTCCATATGCAGCTATACTTGAAGAGCAGTCTCTACCACAGATTCATAATGTGGTCAGAACTGTCAAAAAGACACTAGGAATTAAGTAAATGTAAAAGTATCTATTTTGTAAAAAGAAAGTTATCTGTCGTATATGAGTAAAGATTTCTATGAAAAATGATTATTTAGGAAATTGGATATAAATAGTTTATAGAAATTGACGCGTATGAATTTTTTTTCTTCGAATTCAATGTCATATTTCTTTTTTCACACAGGTCATTAATAATATACTGAACTATATCGTTTTTAATGATAGCCTAAAAATTTTCCTAGACTATGTAGACAATGCCTAAGTAAAATTAAATAGTCTTATCTACCTAAAGTATTAAAATATTACTGTTAACATAAAAAAGAACATTTCTGTGGACAGAAAAAAAAAATTTTCTTTGCACAATCGACACAATATTTATTTTCATTTGATCATCCACCTGAATGTAACTATAAAATTTTTTTCATTGTTATTCTGGTGAAGTTTTGAATATCATTAATTCTTTTTTGTCAGACAGAGAAATCAAGGTGGTCCTCGATGGCCACTCTTCGAACTATTATTCTAAGTTCCCTCAAGGTTCTGTTCTGGAACCTAATATTTAAAAAATTTTCGTTGATGATTTGCCTGATAGTATTCTTTGTAAGGTTGCTATATATTTGGATTATACTACTCTGTACTCATCCTTAGGGAAGACAAACATTGCTTTTGATAAGGTTGAAATGCCAGCTAATTTGGAAGATGATCTTCACATTCTGTTTGAATAGGGTGAGAAACTGTTGGCATCATTCAATGCATTAAAAAGGATGCTTCTTTGCATGATCTGCTTTAGGGATTAATGGTGGTGAACTCACTGAATCTATGCAGATTTGATTGCTAGACCTAATGTTCGCAAATAACTTTTTTGGAATTCTTACATTAAATCCATTGAAAAATTTGCTGCCATGAAGATTGGATTTTTATTCCAGGTGCGGCACTTTCTTACGCCCAAAAGCATATTTTATATCTTTTATATCTATATGGCAATATTCAGCCATATATTGAATATTGCTGCCTTCTTTGTGTGGGAGCCTCCCCTGTATGTCTACATCTTCTTGACTTAATTCAGAAGTATATAGTCAACCTTGTTGGTCCTAATCTTAGTTTGAGTATTCAATCATCACAGAAATGTAGCCTCATTGTCACAGTTCTATAAATATTTCCATAAACACTGTTTTTTATGATTTGAAAGATTTAACACCTTCACTTAAGACTCTCAAGAACGACATGGTTCTCATCCTTTAACAGTGCCGATCCCTAAGTTTCACAAAAAAACTTATCCCACGTATTGCTCGCTTGTAGAACTCTCTACCTTTGTATTGTTTTTCTGCAGATAATGGTTTTATTTATTTATTTTTTATTTACCTGATGGTGGGAGATCATGGTATGTAAAGCGTATGCTCTACCGCTGAGCCACATGCTGATAACTCTTTGAATCTCTAATCCTTTAAGTCCAATGTCAACCAGTATATTTCTCTGTTTCTGTAAGACCTGCTTTACTTTTATCTCTTGTTTTAGCTTTCTGTCTAGGAGTGGCTTTTAGCATTGCACAAAGCAACTGATTTAAAAAAAAAAAATTATGTTTTTTATTTCAATGATTTTGCGGAATAAATAAGTCACTCAGATAAATCTATTTGCAGTTAACCTTAATGCACTGGTTTTCAATATATCTGTAAGAAACGAACTGTTAAATAAATTAGATTTGATTGTGAATTAAAGAAGGAAACATGAATAAATAGACTAAATAGGCATATTCTTTATCATTATATTTGCCAAAGTGAGATTAGCAGCTGGAGATTCACTTAAAAGTTTAGGAGTGGAGCTCGCAGAGGGTTTTTTTTTTTTTTAATTAAGACACTTCCTGCAGTCTTGAAGCCACTACTAGACAGGAAGCTAAAAAGAGTTAAAAATTAATTTATTCTTACATTCTTACTGAACATTCTTTTAGTGGTATCTGGCATCTGCAGAATTTAAGCATTATGTGTCAAAGCATTTCGGATGGATTATTGTATCTCTTAATAAAAGGTAGTCTAGTTCTGTATGTTGCTTTATGATTTTTAAACTTAAATAAAATTTTTCACTTATTGGGAAACTTATACCACCTTTGATACCACACGTAAACACATGAATATTATTCATGTAACTAAGTATTTGTTTTGACTTATCGGTCTATAGTAACCCATTAAATTTTCAAAAGCGATGTTATTACCGTAGTTTTATTTTATCTATTACATCTGCTTGATGTGAGTGGAAGGTTATTCTCTTGTCATGTCTTTCAATGTCTGTTGTGTCTGTTGGGTCAAGAACTTTGATATATTGATGTCAAGCAAAGTAATTGCATTTATAATATTAATATAATATTTATGATATATAATATTTATAATATTAATATAATATTAAACAGGTGTTTGTTAGTTTATTCAAGACTAGTAAAAATATAGTTAAAATTTATATAATTTTTTTTTAAATTAAAAATCTTTTTTGGCTAAAACTAAAATTTCATTTTAAATTCATATATTTGGGGTGAGTATGTGACAAAAGTCCCCTTGTTGATTTTCTATATGCAGCCAGATGTCATAAAAGTTTTACTTACAAGGATCATAAAATTTTTCTGTCTAATTACTTATAAATTTTTGTTGTTCATTTATAAACTTTTTTGTAACAACTTTTTTTAACAACCGACTTCTTCGCCATTGTTCAAGATTTAGGTTTTAAAAAGTTTTTGAAGCCAATTGCATTTGTGAGATGTAATTATATTTCACAATGTTAGTGGTGTGAATCCAAAGAAAGTTTATTGCAATATTTTATTCAAAAGTCTGCATTAAAGTTGGTCAAATATGTTTTTTCACCCAATATTTTCAGTTATTAAATATTAAAGTCAAGTAACTAATTGCAAATAGTTTTTTTTACTAGTTGCTCTGTATATCTTGTGATAATCCTTTATATGTCAGAGCGTAAGAGTTTTCTAAAAATTCCTCTGTTAATACTTTTTTTCTTCATATATAAGTGACTATAGAAGATTTTGCACGGATTTTTTTTTTTTTATTTAATTCTCTCAAAATGTGCAAACATACAGCCAAAATCCTTCTTTATTTAAAAAAAAAATCTTTTCACAAAGTTCGTAAAGATTTAAAAAATTATTTTCAGATTTATTTCACTTGAAATTAACTGACTGCAAAAAGCAAAAAAATTTTGTTGTCAATAGTTATAGATTTATTTTAAGATGGGATGGTTACCTTCCCAAAACACCTGCTTTTTACAGGTCTTTATAAAGCCATTTTTCTCGCCAAAAAGGTAAAAATTTTTTCAATTTCTATAAAAAAGTAAAAAAATATTGTAAGAAGCTAAGAGGCCCTCAACTGACTACTAAGCAAGTATTTTATAAAAATCAAAACCGAATTGAATTTGGTTTAACAAAATATTTATTCTAATATTTAATATTAGAATATTCCACCAAACATGTGGAAAAATAACGTTTATCTTGCCAAGTTTTCAAAATGTTAAAATAATAGTTCTTTTTTAAAATTGCTTTTGAATTATTTGTGGGTGAAGTTTCCTTGTCCTAATAATATATATATATTTTTTTTTTCTCGAAATTTGCAGAAAATTCTATTTCCTTGTAGTTTAAGTGCTTTTTGGATAATGGTGGCATCCATAATTGCCAGTATTTTAAAAATCTTCTCAAAAATTTATGCAAAATTTTATTATATGATTACATTAGATTAATTTTAAGCATGGCAGGCATACTTAAACATGTCCAAACTTCAAATTTTGTTTTGATTTTTTCCAAAAGTTCTCAAATGTAATTCTCAAATGTAATAACTGTCTTTTTTTTATTTTTATTAAAAATTGATTAATCTTTGAATGTGGTAAATTTTGTTTAATTATTTTCATGTACCTGCAATTTTAAAATTAATTATAAGTAGGACAGATATGAAATTTTTTAGATATGTGATACATGTCTTTTTTCAACAGTTATTCAAATTCTGCATCACGTTAGGATCTATAATGGAAAAAATTTGATCCAATAATATAATATTTATATTAATATTATTATTTTCTATTATTTTCGCAAAATTTTTTCTTGAAAACGTGGTGCTTCAACTTTTCTGAAGTTTTATATAAAAGAGATTAAAAAATATGTTTATGTTTATGATCCCACGTTTATTATTAAGTTATCTCAAGTATGCTTCAATCTAATCAAATCTGGGATTTATGTTAATCGAGCTATAAGATTATATAATAACATATACAGTGCCCTAAATTGTGCTTCTGACCTTTTATTCACTTTAGCTCCCAATTTTCTTAAAAATTAAAATTTTCAAGTTTTCAATACACTCCTTACAATTTAATCTTTTATTGTTAAAATTAATTACACTATTTAAATAATTTTTTTTTATGCAAGTTATTTTTGTATTGCTAAATTATCATTACCTGTAAATTTTTTTACATTTAGTTGTTTTATTTTGATAATCTAACTTTTATTCCTTCAGAAATATATTTGTTATTTAGATGGAGCTATTAGATTTTAAAGTTTGTCTTAATGAGCGTGATGTGTTTGTGAAAACAATAAGTTGTGCTGAATCTTTATTCATCTGGATAGGCGAGAATAGTTTTTCATTTAACAATCTTAACGTTGCTACGGTATCAAGATTTGAAAAGACAATTCCTATTGTTGATCTGTTAGGTGATAATTCTTCATCTCTCACACAAAAACTTAGTAAACGTCTAAATAAACAGGTATTCTTAAGTTATAATATAATTTGCGAAGAACAAGATCAAAAACTATACGAAGACCTTGTCATGAAAGAAATAATTTTAAAGTTTAGTTGATAAGAATTAAATAACTTTTTATGTTTATGTTAAAGTTTTTAAGACTTTATATTTATATATAGGTGATATTTTGACAAATATCAAAGTACTATTGACTCAATTATGGAACACGAGAAGTTTATGAGAAAAGCGTTGTTACTAGCAAAGGAAGCTTTAAATTGTGGAGAAGTACCAGTTGGCTGTGTTATAGTGAACAATAACTTTGTCATAGCAACGGGTTATAACAATGTAAATCGTACAAAGAATGCTACAAGGCATGCTGAGATAGTAGCTCTAGAAAAGTTACGCTTATATTGCACTGATAATAGTAAAAATTTCAACTCATTTGTCTCAAAATGTGTATTATATGTTACGACAGAACCATGTATAATGTGTGCTGCTGCGCTTAGAATATCTGGATTGAAGAATATATATTATGGATGTCCAAATCAGCGTTTTGGTGGCTGCGGGTCACGGCTTGATGTAGCAACTGTTAATTTAGCTCAATCAAAATGTGACATGGTAGCTGATTCTAATTTTGATGAGGGAAACTTTAGTGTTAGTAAAAAGGCAAAACTCGATACCGCAAAGGTGGATATACAAAATAATTATTCTATTACCTCTGCATGTGCAATTCCTGTTTTAACTGCTCTTAATTGTCGTAGCGGGATTTTACCACAAGAGTCTATAGACTTATTAAAGAAGTTTTATTGCTGTGAGAATCCCTCTGCACCATTACCAAAGAAAAAAGATGGCAGACTTGAAAAACTAGGTTTGGACCAAAAAATAGAAAATTGATTTTTCTCAAGAATGAAATCTTTTTTTTTCTTTTAAGTTTTACTTTTATCTTGAAAATAATAAATAAAATTTATAATAAAATTTTCCAATCAAAATCTTCTAGTTTTTATGAAATCACAGATACAAAACTTTTTTTTGAATAAGTTTTAAAAACTTGCTTTTGTACATTGCTTTAAACTATAAAAAAAAAAAATCAGTTGATTGTTTTTTGACAAAGCTATTGCTTACGTCTTTTTTATATGTAAGCTAATAATTTTTGCACAAAATATATTTTATGCTAGACATTCGTTTTGATTTTTTTGTAGATTTAAAAATTTTAAGTTCAATTTTTTTTTTTTTTTCGACCTGGTTGAATTTTAATTTTTGGTTTTTCTAACTGATGATTCTTAATATTTTCATCCCTGAGTCTGTTAGTCACTTGTATGCTTTTATATATATTTTTTTTAAGAAATCATTTTTTGATTCTGCTAAAATTCTTCATGATAGAAAATATTATAAATTTGCTTCTAAGCATTTAGGTTTTTCTGCACAAATTTCAAAATTTGTGCAGAATAACCTAAATTTTTTATTCACCATGGGTTAAGGAGAGTGATATTTGCTTTAATTAAAACGGTATGCTCTTTATAACTGCTTATAGAATTTCTCATTCAAATCAGAAATATTATCACAATATCGTTATTTGCTCAAAATGTAACCATAATTTATTTTGAAAAATTCATGTGTTGCACTTTTTTTTTTTCTTTTTTTTTTTTTTTTTCATTTTAAAACTTTTTATTTTTACAAAATGAATTATTAGTAATTAAAAGGCTAATTCTTCAAATTACTCATTTTTATTCTTTAAGTTTTTCATTCATGAAAATGATGATTTTCAGATGTCGAGAGAACAACATATTGAAAAAAAAATTGATATGAGGAATAATTAAGTTAATTGAAAAGTTACGATGACAAGCTCTTGTGGTATTGAGATTTCTGCAAAAATATTCATTAGGGACGTATCTAGATTTTTTTTGGCCATACCTATTACCTGTTTACTTAGTTGAGTGACACCCAAAGCCCCGTAAATTTAGCTAACTATTGTGCAAGTTTCATGAGAACATGAGCAATAAAATAAATTAAAAGTAGAAAGAATAGAACGCCTATTTTTCAGATAATCAAAACATTAGCTATAAAGTTAACCGCGTACTTATAATATTTTTCTGCACTGTGTAAAAACTTCCAAGAAATTAGTTTATAATTTTATATAAGTGATGGGAAAAAAAAAAGCAATAGAACGACATTAAAGTTTAAAAACCTTTTTAAGTAGCCAAATTTTAAGCTGATATCTAAAAGCATATCTTTCTAAATAAGATTGTTATAAGATAATAGTTTAAACTTTTTTTTAACAGGACTGGTAATTCATGAATAATTAACACTTTTGTTAAATTTAAGTGAACAAAACAAAGTAAATCATAGATAAAATAAATTTTCATTTTTTTTGTGGCAACGTCTATTTTAAAAATTGCAAGTATTGTTTTTACAAGGTTATTATTTTTCAGTTCTCTCGTCTTTATTTTTCCTGGACGCGATGTCCAAGAGAAAACGATTTGAAACGGACAAACCACTAAGCCTGTCAGACATTGACCATTCACCGATGCTTATTTGCAGCCTTGTTAATGTTAGAATAGATCTTTGACAGTGCATTTTTTAAATTTTCAAACAATTTTTTTTTGTGTGCTGATACCGCACCCGCAGTATCAAAATCCCTCTAGATACATCAGTGATAGATTATGGAATGCCAGTTTAGGCTGGCATTTAATATTAAATTGATAATAATCATTTTTGTTTTATTAGATCAATCATTAATTCCAAGTATTAACTGGCATTTTAAATTATAATTTAGTATATGGCTGAAGAATTTTGTACCAATCTATGTCACGGTTCAGAGCAGGACTTTGTAATTTATTTGTATTATGAGCATACTTAAAAAAAAAATACCTAATGAAACTTTTTGGTCGTTTCTGAAAGCATCTAAATAAGATTCAACTAAAAATTGATTACTACCAAATTGAGCTACAATAAATTAAGTTCTGTCAATCATAACTATATGTGACTTGTTTATTAAATGCAATAGCTCCTGTATAGCTCAAGCAAAATTGTGGTAATTCTGATAGTTATTTATGATTTAATGCAAATTTACAAGGATATGTTTATCCACATTACTCATACTTTACTTATCTTTGGAAATAAGTTACACAGTGTTTTAATTACATTCTACTAAAATATATTTGCTATTAAAATAAAAGGGTCCATCATGGCTTGGTTTAATGGATTGTTCAGTGGAGCAACTGGTAGAGGAGGTAGCGACATGATTGGACAATATCTGGACATGGGCCAACAACGACTGAAGATTAAAAAGCTCCTTGGAGAAGGTATTTATTGTTGAGCATTTTTTTGTAAGTTTGAAAAATTACTGAGTATATGCCATTAAAAGATTTTCATTGGTTGGTTTTAAAAATAATATCATTTTTGATTGGTCGTTTTTAAACAATTTAAAATATTATCATATAATATTACATACTTTGTTTGCTGAAATGGTACGGCGCTCACATAGCATACTAAAAAGGTTGGCAAGAATAGGAAAAAATAGGATAGGTATTCAATTTATAAGGTAAAAGTATATTTATTTTCTCCAATTTTGATATAAGGTAAACATTACTAAAGGTTTGTATCGCACAATTTTTCCCTTTTAGTCAAATCAGTGTTGTAAAAAATGCAATTGTGTATTTTAAGGCAATGTGTATGTTAAAAGTTAGTTATCAATTGTTATAAAAAACCAATTCGTGAAGGGATGATTCCGAAAAAGTTTAAAAAAGGATTAGCCTCTGGAACTATATCATATTTAACTAAGTGTGTGATTTATCTAACTAATATCTTTATATGCATATGCCTCGGCACTTCGCTGAATAATATATTTGCTATTTTGAATAATGAGTGCACAGACACTAACTCTTCATTTTTTTTTCATTATTTAGTTTTCATTATTTTTTGTAGGAGGATACGGATATGTCTTTGTTGCACAAGATGTTAACACTGGGAAAGAGTATGCTGTAAAGGTAATTTTTTTCGTAGTTCTTGCAAAATTAACTTCTATCAATGTCATAGCTATCAATGTCATAGCTTTAAAATTTGTGGCTATTATCTTGACTCTTATTTGGTTTTATGATTCTTATTTGATTTATTATCCCCTCTTATCTTCTTTCATAAAACTAAAACAGAACATTCTAAAACCATTTTTTTGTTTTTTTTTTTTTTTTTTTTTTTAAACGCTCAGTTATATTGGGTCAGTTTTCAAACTAGTGTTAAAAAAGAAATTACTGTATTTAGTAAAATATGATATTGAATTATGACAGGTTTTAGAAGCAAGGAAAAACAATTTTATAATTTTCCACTCTTCCCAATTATATTGTAGAATTTAAATTTATGTCTAGTTTCATTTTTGGAATCAAACTTTCTGAAGCTTTGTTCACATTAGGGATCATCTACAGTAAGCGTCTTGCAAAATCAAAATTTACCGCAATAAAACGGTAGACATTTGCCCTTAAAAGTGTCCTCAAAAAGTTTCTTGTTAAAATTTAACAGAAAACGAGACGTTTTAGAAACAAAATTTGGTAACAAAACGCTTTTTGAAAGTAAGGAGCTTTATGTAAACAAGACACTTTTTGTAAATAAGGTGCTTTTTAAACAATTTATGACAAAATACATTTTAAAGCAAGAAGCGTCCAGAACATGACAATTTGACCTGTTTCATAAATGCACATACAGTTTTCATAAAAGATTTATAAAAGTTATTAAAATCAGTTTTCAAAATGTGATTGCCCAAACTACTATATGAAATTCCATTTAATAAAAGGTTTTTTCTAAGTAATAGAAACTTAAAAACGCCATGAATAGCTATAAATCATGCGAACAACAAATATTAACTCTAGATTAAACCTGTGTTATTAAAGAGAAACGTTAAATAGCAATGTGATTTTAAAAACTTTAAAAAGACGCAGTTTGGACAGTGATAATAACAAAAACATATCAATAAAATAATGGTTAAGCAGCTGTGCTGAATAACAAAAATAATTAAATTATAACAGGAGATATAACAGAAATTTGATTACAAAAAAAATAGTGAATTTATCATAAAAATAACGGAACTTGAATGTCAAAATACGGTGGAAATAACTGTCAAAATAATGAAGAAAAAATGGTGAAAATAACTGTCCAAATATCAACTATAAAACTAACGAAATATGATAAATGTGATAAATATCAGTATTTTTATTCAATTATGATATAAATGAGCAAAATAACTGTTGTTTACTATGCTTTTGAAGTCATTTTGAATCCATCTAGACACTGAATTCTTTATTTTATTTAAAAGTCAAATGGCGTAACTTTATTTTGCTTCCTTTAAATTATAATAATGAATGGAATCGAATGCACTAAGTTTTATGATGAAATATAAACAGTATTTACTTAAACAAACACATGAAGCAGATCCTGCTAAATTTATTTTTTATTATGTTTTGTTCACAATTGATTTTAAAATAAAGTTAACTCAACGCCCGTTTCTGGAAAAAGTGATTAACAAACAATTTTTTGATTCGCTGTATTTTTTTCCTTTTTTATAGCAAAATTTCCTTATTGGGAAACTGGAATCCTTGATTCTATTTTCAATAATTTATATTATAAATATTGTTAGAAATTAATTTTTGAGTAAAATAGTGATTCAAATGTGGAAAAATAATGTTGGAAAAAATCTTTTGAGGTAAATAATATGATACCAAATAATAAGTTAAGAAAGTAAGGTATTGAGGAAAATAATAATATAAAAAGTTTTGAAGAAAACAAATTTAGAAATAGTGCTTGGAAAATAAAATTGGAAAAGTTTTCACAAAAAAATATTTACAAATCAACTTTTTGGGGAAAATAACATTAGAAATGAATGTTTTGAAGACTATAATATAGGTTAAATATAGGTTAATAAAATAAAAGTTTGAATATTTTTGTATGAATAGTATTTGGAGACGAGTTAAAAGCAATTTTAAAGGAGTAGTCCTGCCGATTTTGCCGTTTACCTATAATTTGAAGTATAAATACATCAACAAAAGTGTAAAACCATCACACAAAAAGTTAAACTAAAAAAAACAGTTTGTTCAGCTTTGTTTTTTAAAAAAAAAAATTAAATTTGTGAATTACGCAAATATTTTTATAAAATCTAGATTTCTGTTGAACCTGAATGCGGTTATTGTTCCAGAATGTTTTTGATCACTTTTGGCAAATCAAAAAAAGTTTATTCCCAAGAAAACCTATTATGAAAGCAGAAAAAAATTTAAATATATTCATTTTACATCATTTTGAATTTAATGTATTATTATTATTATTTACTTCAAATACCTTTATTAATTACTTATGATCGCCACACCCTTTATTTATGCGTGTTTAATTTATCCGAGATGATACGAATGAATGCTGGTCCAAAACTATCCGATATTTACTCAACACATTATATTTAAAATACAATACCTTGTACATGTTAAGCAATAAGTTAAACCTACACTAGTAATATTTAAAAGCTGAGTGAAGCAAACAATAAACTCAAAAAGATATTTTTATTAACCAGGATATAGATTATAGGCATATTATTTATCAAAAAAATAAACGCTAGGTATTTTAATTAGCAATTTAAAATTTAAAACACAGATAGTGTTTGTCATAACACAAGAAACATAAGTTATTATTTGTCTCAAATAGTTGCTAATAGTTCAACCAATCAAATGAAACCAAAACAAACTAGAAACAAAAAAAGTGAAAATAAACCAGCAAAGTAAATTTCATTAGAAAAATTTATTAACGTTATAAATTTTCTTGACACAACTATAAAATCATTCACAATGATTGCTACAGTAGCGATGTAATTTAAATATATTTATTTCTTGTGA
Source organism: Euphysa ruthae (assembly GCA_035046665.1). Classification (NCBI taxonomy): domain Eukaryota; kingdom Metazoa; phylum Cnidaria; class Hydrozoa; order Anthoathecata; family Corymorphidae; genus Euphysa; species Euphysa ruthae. Next base: position 2,158 of record JAUZNK010080689.1, on the reverse strand, counting down.
TTAAAACCACAACTTATTTTCGGTTTATTTAAAGACATATTATGGACGTAAAAGTGTTGATTTGGTGGTGGCAGTTTTTTTTGTTTTCACATTTTATATTATTCAGCCTGTATCATCAGTATGATAATCAGTATGAGTAATATCATAATCAGTATGATTATTGATAAAAGAAACCCAAACAGAGTAAATAAATAAAAAAAACTTATAATCAAGTCACTATTTTTGTCACAAGTTTTGAGAAAAAAAAGACTACAAATATCCTATACTGAAATGAGGTTGTTTGAAAAATTTTTGTTCTAGTTTTTTGTAGGCAATTTTTTTTTAAGTATCATGAATCCAGTTCGTGCAGTGAAAAAAAACATTAAACAATATTGAATAATTAATAATACACACATACTTTTGTTTTATAAAAAAAAAAAAAAATCATTTTTAAAGTTGCAAGGTGACCACCCAAGCAACTAAATGAAATGCCGCTTAATAAAGAGTTTTTCCTAAACAATAGAAACCGTTATATAACAGTCAAAATAAATATAAAAAACTCCATAAATAACTATATAAATCATATAGTAACAAATATTAACAACAGATCAATACAAAACTATGTTGTTTATTATGCGTTGGAAATCATTTCGAATTTGTCTAGACACTGAATTCTTTTTATTTAAAAATCAATTGGCTTAACTTTATTTTGCATCCTAAATTATAAGAATAAATGCAATCCAATAGGTTTACGATATAATATAATAAAAATATTTACTTAAACAAACGTATAAAGCAGACCCTGTTAAATTTATATTTTATTTAATATATGCTCCCTAATATACTTTGTTTTTTTTTAAATTTTTTTTTAAACAATGTTACTTATTCGAGTAAATACACGGTAGACAACATTTGCAAATTATAAATACTAAATCAAATTGAATACCTAAATAAAATGAAAATTTTCCTAACGTCTGTTTTATGCCTGATAATTTTTCTTATAGCATAATTTAAGTTTCGGTTTGAAATGTTGTTTATTTTTAACGTCCGATCGATAACAATTATCCAGAAGATATTTCCTATGAGCGTGCAGTATATATCTTTTAAAAACCACTTGTGTTGTGGCTTCAACAAACACCCTAATGTGAATGTAAAAATATTATAACGCCCTGTATTATAACTAAATTTATATTTTGAAAATATTGGTTTTATTTTGTTATCTCTTTTTTATTTATTTATTATAAATTTTAAACTTAACAAGAATAAAGTGAGGGTTATTTCTACATATTTGTTTTGGTCAAAAATGTTCTGCAAAAAATTGTTTTTTAACATTGAATTAATTCTCAGTTTCAATATAGCGTCACAAGATTAGTCATACTCAAATATCATTGGGGATAAAATCGAGATTCTGCATTTGAACTAACATAATTAAAATTATAATATTTAAATAAATATAAAATTGATAGTACAAAGGAATAATTTAAAATGTGAGTCATGTGACATTAATACGAAATATCATTATGCAAAGCTATTTGAACGTTCTGGTTCACAAGAACACGCTGATTAAGGTAAAAAATTGTCACATTGACCCTAAACTCAGGGGACTTATTTATATATGTAAAAAAAAATCCAAAAAAATCGTTCTGATGTCCTTGGTTTTAGTTTTTATGAGTTGTTTATTCAAAACAGATGAGATCATGGTATCTTACGTAATATACACAACATTATTAAAGTTATACTTGAAGTTATGCAGAAATGAAGCTAGGTTAGGTCATTAATAGTGAAATGTAAATCCCATGAAAAAAATGTTTTGTCTTGTGTCTTTTTTTAAACAATCATGGAAAGCAACACTTTCTGCAAAGAAATACTTGACGAAAAAGAAAAGCAAAAAATGCATTGAAAAAACTAAACTCGTCCGACATGAAGAAGAAGAAATAAAAGTTCTCATGGAAATTAAATCAACACTTCTATAAAGAAATGGAGGGAATTGGGTGAATATATTTGTTATTTTAATGCTAAAATAAGCGGCAGATACAGAGTATAAGTAAAGATATAATATATAGATATAGGTTTGATCAGGTAGAGCTTCTTTACATTTATAGTAATTTATTTTTTAATTCTAGTTTTAATGGATATGTTTTCATTGAGAACCTTCAACAAAGTATTCACCTAAGAAAAA
>JAUZNK010080678.1:0-13231 GCA_035046665.1 Euphysa ruthae | reverse complement strand
ATATGTCCGTTACATACATACTTTGATGTCATGCATATATGTCCTTTGCATACATACTTTGATGTCATGCTTATATGTCCGTTACATACATACTTTGATGTCATGCATATATGTCCTTTGCATACATACTTTGATGTCATGCTTATATGATCGTTACATACATACTTTGACGTCATGCTTATATGTTCTTTACATACATACTTTGATGTCATGCTTATATGTTCGTTACATACATACTTGCTTCATCTTTTGAAATTTTTTGGAACATGTGAAATTGAGACAGAAAAATATTGTGATATTCTTAAGCAGAATATTCAGTACAATACGCATGGGGATATATTTCAGATAAAACCGCAAAAAAAGTTCATTGCTTGCGACAAGTGGGTTATTAGCTTTAGCTACTGCATTTCTATTCTTTACTACTAAATTCTATTGTGCTCTTCTAATTCGCAGAGTCTTGTAAGGAGCGTTTATGGACATCATAGCTATATCTTCAAATTATTTTGTAGATATTTAATTAAAATTCTGTTAATTTAGATCTTCACTAATGAAATTTTTCTCCAAAGTTTTTTTTATGTCATTGCTCAAACTCTAGTAAAGCATACAATTCAAGTACGTTTCTAATAATTGTAGTGTCTCTCACGTGATTTTGAGTTAGTTGTTTGAAAATTGTAGTTTCTTTTCCGCCAATTTGCAAAATTTAAAGTTCCAGTCAGAATTTGTAACTTCGTGTTTTGGTTCTTACGATGCTATAGTTGATGTTAGAGAATATCAAATTTAAAACTAAGACCCAAGTAAAATTAAGCCTAAAACCGTCTTGTTAGCATTACTGTCGAAAACTACTTAAGATTGGCTTTCCAAATGCTGTGGATTTGGTTTAAAATATTCGGCGCTCATAGCAATCCTGTGCCAAAAGCTGCTTGTGTGCGCTGATATCTATTTTATTGAGTTTATTTCTTTTTGTACTTAAAAATGTGATTTTCGTAATTTACGCGTTTGGCTGCTTTTTTTTTTTTTTTTTTAATTTGTTCAGGCGTTTCTAATAATAACCATTGTAGTGAAAGCTAGATTTCAAATATGGAACTCCCAGGAGACGAATGATAGGTGATCATCTTCACAGAATGGATATCAGCCGTTTTCTTAAACAGTCTTAAGTTGATTAAAAAAAGTTCATAGATCTATTTTAATATTACCCATAGAAGACATGCTGAAATGAAGTAAAATTAGATAAGGTGATTGGAATAGGAATGTTTGGCGACAAACTAATCTACTGGTTATCTGAATTGCTCAAAAAATACGATGTGGAAACCTCCCCAAAAGTCTGGTTGCTTTTAAAGGTCACATATGTTTGAGAATTGACTCTGTTATGTGATATTTTTCAAGTATTGACATTTTTTTTCTTTTTTTGAAACCGTGGTCGCGTAGTTAGCGTTTTGAGATCGAAGTCGGTGGCAGAAGTCGATGGTTCGAATCCACTTAAAGTAAATATGTGTAAAACGGTGACAGAAGGTCGGTGGTTCGAAACAGCGTGATGACGACACGTGTAAAAAACGGTTTCTTCAATCTTATATCAAGTGCTCAAAAAATAGCAGAAATAAGACTGTGTATGTTTTACATTGCCCCAAATTCGTTATATATGCTGCATATTAAAAAAAAAATATTTGCATTTTTTTTATTGAACTCTAAAAGGATTAATACAATATTCATAAACTATAAACTTAATCCATCCATCTTGTTCCAATAAACTGTCAGTTTTTTTTATTGTTTATATTTAGAGAAAACCTTTGGAACTGCATTACAGTCTCTACCCAAAGTTTAAAAGCAAGCCAGAGGATTCGATAAAAGAGATAGAACGAATGAATAACACTCCCAGCGTTGAAATAGCTCAAAAAGGTGAAAAAAATCGAGAACCCTCCAATGAAAATTGTATATCATTCGCTCATGATGAAAAAACTGATTTAGCTATTGATATACCTGTAGTAGATACGCCCATGGATACTGTTGAAAAGCATACAGCAAGTGAGACTGCTGAGCCAATGGATATTGATGAATTGAGTAAAAGTTCAAAAAACAATTCTGAGCTAGATTCTTTTTCAAGTAATATTAATACTTCTGCTTCGAATCCTTCCTTCGAAGCAATTTCCTCAAGTGTTTTGGGATCCAATTCTGCAATGACAATGTGCACAACGACTTCTGCTTTATCACATTTAAATACGTCTTCCTCTGTGACAACTTCGGCATTAACGAATGAGTCTGTGAAAATTCCAGCAGCGACAACTTCTGAAACATTCGAAAAAATTGAACAGTTGTTACAGTCAACGGCAGCTTATATTGAAAATGCTTCCGAAACTTTAGACAAGTTTGTAAGCGATGAAAATGGAAAACTCTCTGAAGAATAAATTTTCTTTACTATAAAAGAAAGTGAATCGTGTTATTATTATTTTACTGTGAGCTGCCGGTGAAAAATTATTTCCAATTTACTAAATTTTTTTTTGAATTTGTAACATTGCTCGTTGTTTGCATTTTTGCGACAGCAAGTTTTTCCAGAGGCTGTTTGATAAAATGTTAAAAGAGCGTAATACCAGCGTTAGGATTTCCCCCCTAACATATCTCTACTGTTTAGAAAACTCTAGTAATTTAAGCATGTTGGCTATTTTAAAGTTATTTTCGGACGAGGCAGGCAAATCCAAAAATCGAAATTTTTTTTTTTTTTATTCAAAAATTGGTTCTTTATTCTCGTCGAAGCTTTTAGTAAGCACTATTTCTGATAACTTAGTTATACTTCTGCAATATTTTGAGATTATTTTTGGATTAAGGATTGTATTACATTTAATACCTAAAACTTGCGTAATTTTTTTTGGAATTGGAATAAATGAACAGTTCTGATTGACTAAAAAATTCTAGTTTGTGTAGAAAAAATAATAATAACGGGGATTTAAAAGTAATAGATAGCCAACTTCAATTAATTACCGATGAAGATATAATCGTGAAGAAAATTAATAAACTAGATATAAATTATTTCTAAAAAAACTTCATATGAAGTCATCTTCGCCGCATGCAATTAAAAAATAAACGAATCAGCGAGCTGAGCGTTAGAGAACGTGTTATATGGGTCAGTGATGTAAGTGAAGCAGTTTCTATAAATAGAATTTTTTTAATTATATAAAAAGTGTATGTTCCATCAAAGCCTGGTACCAAAGTTAAAGAAAAAAAAATTGATCAACCTAAGTTTTCATGCTGTCAATATCCAGAAAATACACTACCCTTCGCATACTGGAAGACAGATGATAAAGTTTTGCCCAAATTGAATGACACCATATTTACAAAGTATCAGAAAATAATCATTTATACTTACTCAAATGATTTCTGTTGCTAGACACTTGCATTGCATTTATCGGTATGTGGTTCAGCGGTAGCTCATACGCTTTACATGCGCTAAGGCTCCGGTTCGAGCTCTACCGTGGTTGATGACCACTTACGCTTTTTAATAAGTTCAACTTTCGCCATTATGGTAAACAAATATAACTGATGCTGTTTTTAAAAAAATTCTGCAAATAGGAAAACAGATTTTATATTTCAAATATACTGAACAGTTCCAAACATGCATAAGCAATTTCGTAAATGTCAAATACCAATAATATCAGTGAAAAGTGTCAACCTAACATCAGTAAGGTCAGTAACGTGGAGAGTAAATGGTGAAGTTGCAATATCTCCAGCTGAAGCAGGGAATTCTTATTTTGAGAAAATATCTCTGCGATCCGAAATGATTACTTTATGAAGTTTAACTTAGAATAAAAGAAGAAAACATTACTCGGTCACTATTTAAATAGCAAATTGTTTCACTAATCATGATATGATAAATCACGCAATATCATTCATCAGAAGTTATATCTTATAACCAATGTACATCTGATTATCAACAAATAATCACAACAACCCAAAAAATAAGATATAACATGAAACCGCGCTTTGCTGGAGAACTCATTGTGATAAAAATCTTGTAAACAGAAAAGAGCAAAAACGTGAAAAATACAATTGCTGAATTATTAATCTTGGTCAAAATTTGCTTCCTCTGGTTGCTCGAATATATTTTATAATGGAACCAATTATGCACTGTATCGTAAATTCAATATCTCACTAAGTCAGAAAAAATTATGTTTTCTTTAGTAAAGAAAAATATCTAATCTCAAAAAAACAGAAAAGTAGCTGTGCTAAAATGTGAAAGATGAATTCGTCGGATCCGGTTCGTGTTCACATTATCGTTATACGAAGCACTAAATTCCAAATATTCAAGTGCTGTCCAACATTCATTTTTATCAGGATTTGTTAAGGAAATGAGAATTGGAAAAAAAATTGGTGTTAAAAATTAGCGATTTTTTGCAATTTTCCAAAGTTAATTAAAATCAAATAAATTTGTATACTAGGAAAATATATGTAGGATGTATGATTCTTATTGACATTAGACAAATTTTTCATTAAGGTTTTTCATTAATTCTTACAGTAATTAAGACATGGAGAACTTCTTTTTCATCAAAACTGAGATTTATATACTTATAACGAATCTGTGCTTATTTTTGTGTAAAAATGTTTACTTTTTTGGATATCATGATTTTGCCTAAGTGTAGTAAAAATAGGAAAAGAGAGACAGCTTTGGAACTGCTTGTTGGGTTTATCAATATCGTTTCGACGATGAATCTGCATTCAATAGCCTACAAAATGATATAGCAAATAGCTATAAATCCATGGGTGGTAAACCAATGATAAAAGCATCCATTGGACTGGCAAAATATCAGATGTTGCAGTCTCGGATGACGATGCTTGGCAAAAAAGAGGTTTCTTTTCCTTAAATGCAATTGTGTCCGTTTTGTCTGTAGCTTTTGGAAGATGTCTGGACTTCAAGGTTAAAACGAAAAAGTGAAATATGTGCCTCTTCAGCAGTTATTTATTTTTCAAAGATTCAGATATAGATCCAGGTGCATCTTCAAAATTATAAGAAGGGGATGTGTATGGTGCTACCTTATTTTAAGTTTACATTTATTTAGTGATATTAATGTTTAAATGTAATATTTATTCAACGGTTTTTTCTGAAAACATGAATTTTTTAAACGCTGCGCATCATAACTTTTGATTGGTAAATAGAAATACTATAAAACTTTCAGAAAATGGTATTTTTACAATAGAGTTTTCACTGAAATAGTATTTTTAGATTTTGGAAGCAATCCTTATCAAAATTGGTCCTACGCTCACAAATTTTCAGTCCGATTTCCTCATTTTGGATTTTTTGCAGTTCTGAAAGTTTTATTTGACAGATTATTTTATATTTCTTCAGTGCACATAACTGAAAATTAAGAAGCCCCTGTAAAATTTTTAAACCGCTCAGTGACTCACTCGGTGAGTTACAGTGCGCGCCAGTTTTTAAATAATTCACGGTCTTTGACCTCGAAATAGACCCAAAAAAAAAATTTTTTTTCTTTGTTTTTATATGTGTTTTCAAACAAAATAGAATAAATTCACCTAAGTTAAATATTTTCAATTTTAGTTTCATTCCTGTAAGACCACCTTAAAAACATCAATTTAAGGGGCAAAGATGTATCAGATGGAGTGCCTGTACCCACACCTGTATGTAAAAACAGTAGGGAGATGGTTTGTCCGTAAGTAAGTAAGCATTTATTCTGCCTCAAACAATATACATATGCTATGAAAATTATAAGTCAAGATAATTGACATAAAAAAAACAGCAAAAATGATAAACATTTCATTTTAAGATAAAAAACAAATGGTGGCAATGGTAGGCAAAAAATTTTCTGTCACAACAATATTTCCATTGTGGTCCCGTTATACATCACGCACAAAAGCATAGAGATGTTAAATTTATTATGCATCAAGTGTGAATGTCGAAGTTGAGCCGCCACATATCCAAAGCCGTCTGAAAGTTTTTCTTTTAAATGCAGTAGCTGAGCTACAGTTGTTGGCTCGAGACCAGGAGACAAAATAATGCTAATCTATATAATGACAGAAATGACCAGGTGACCATTAATTTGACAGGTAAGAGCAGGGTTGCTTTCTTTTGCCCTTTTGAGCCAGCTAGGGAGCTATGACAAACTGAGTTTTTTGTCAGTTGTGTCTAGTCAGACACCTACTGGATAACACCGTTTATAATTTCTATATTGTAGCGCTAAGACGTTGAATCATATAATTAATTCTGATTTAAGATTTCTAAATTGTTGTGCTTTGTAGGGTGGTTGGTACAAGAGCGAAATTATTTGCTCTTGCGAAAGACGACTGTGAAGTTACAAACACCTATTTCATCCAAGGTAACAGACTTTAATAGCATCTACCGTTTCCTGGCAAAAATAGTTTTTTTTTGTCAATGTGCTGTACGTAAATATATGGATATTGGAGCAGCAATCAACGTCTACATGATGCATTGGAACCGACAAGAAAAGTTTCGAAGAGTAATTTTGCACTTGGTTCCCTTTCACTTTTTATCTTTGAAAGAAAACTTCAAAATCATTTGGATTCTGATTAGATCAAGTGGCTTTGAGTACCATGTGCAAAACTGATACTCTGTAGAAATGATTGCATGTAGTTAAAACTATATTAATTGTTAATCTGTTTATTTACAAAATAAAAAGAACGTAAAGTGGTAACATTGATATGTAAATCTTCTCGCCTTTCCAATGAAGAACTATCCCACCCAATATGGAGTACCTCTTTCATTATCAGGCAATACTCCATTTGTGCCAAATCTAAAACAAAAAAGAATCTTTAGATTCAAAAACCAATTTTTTATCGTAGGTAGAATTAATAGTTATTTATTTTAACAGTATTATGCTTTTTATTTTTCTATTATTTATTTAGGAGAATGATTTTGAGCCTATATCAAAGGATGTACTTTAGAAACAATTTTTCAAAATTCAACCAACCATTAAGATAATAATACTGGTTCCCTTAGAATCTTTCCACACGATTAACGCAATGTATAGTTCCGAAGGTTGATCCAAAAGTCTTGGCGATACAAAATATTGTGAAATACACCAAAACTTTTAGCTTAAAGATAATTTCAAAGTCTAAAACAGTAAAAATACAGAACAAAATATTTGTCTATTATCTATTAATAGAAAAATTTACAGCAGCACTGTCTGCTATTGTAAAAAGTTCTGATGCTAACATCTGCCGACTTGGTTCGTTTATTTTTTCAGCTCTAACTACATTTTACTGCTGCTTAACCTTTGTGACTTTACAATCAGCACAAGATGGGGCCTCATCATGTTGGATTTCAAAGCAACCCCTCATCTCCGACAAAAACCTAAAGGAATCGAATACCTCATCAGCACTAAAGTTAAACGTGTTACTGTCTATTAGTTTTCGTAAAGGAGGGTTATTAAAAATCCCACTCGTTATAATTTTATAAAACCGTTATTGGTCAATTTCTAAACTCCATTAAAAAATATGTTTACAAAATAAAAAAAATAAAATTGCACAGTTTAAAAAAATATTCAAAATAAATTTTGGGGATAATCTTCCAGGGGAAGATTAACTGGAAGGTCTTTTTGCAGGAAGAAATTTGTTAGAGGGCGATCATACATGATGCAATTAAGTTGGGAAAGTGGAGTCAATTATCAGGGACGCAATTTTCCAGCTGGAAATTAGACAATAAATAGCCTTGCTTTTTTATATTCATGCAACTTTATTCACATGATTGTTTAAAATTTGGCTAAAATTCCAACTCACAAAAGTTTATACTAATATTAGAAACATAGTCACGAAATCCACCCAAATCATGGAATTGTAATTTGTCATAATATTTAAAAAATATACATACAACACTATTAGACAAAATACGAAATTCACCAGTGGTTCCTAAAAATATTATAATTATTTGAGTAGTGATAAAATTGAATTATTATTTACTGCATTTTTTTCCACTCAAATTTAAGAATTTATTTCGCGACGTATTTAAAACAGGATCTTGAAAATTAGATACTAATGTGCATGCTGTGCATATTTCACTAATATACCTCATACATGAGAATAAAGCGATTAATTATACGATAAAACTTTAACCGTTCTATAACGCTTTCAACATGGAGTTGCAGCTAAACAATATTATTGCTGTGTTTCTATCATGTTTAAGCTTTGTAGTTAAATCATAAATATATATTTTAGGCCAATTTTGTTGGTCTCTCCTGGATAATTTTATAAATATGTTTGTCCCTTTTAGCATTTGTCTTGCAGAGAATGCTTTTCTCTTATCCTTATAATCCGAAATATTCATTACTATCACTGCAATTGTACATTAAACTCTGAACACCACGAAAAAATTTTTCTTTGTTTATATCATATTAATCCTAGTTTCACGATCAACCATGGACAAACTATGATGAAACTATTATCAATTGATAAAAAACTACCACAAGCAATTAAAAATATAGATACATCGCCAGTGGTATGTGCAACTTTGGATTTATCTTTGGTTCAATAGATTTATAGACTTAAAGCTTAGAAAAAAAAAAAAAAAAAAATTCTCTGCTGGATAAAAGTGATGAAAGTGACGAGTCCTTGCTCATTTGGGTTTGTTATCATTCTTGTGATTTTGGTCAAGAAAATCTCTTTTACACCATGTGCCAAATGTGAATTTATGCTGCAAGTCTCATATAATATGGTCATGATTGTCTGCAAAATATTTTTAAATATCATTATATAGTACTAAGACAGTTGTAAGGTCCTTGTTACACTATGAAAACTTAAAACTACTCTGTTTTCTTACACTTTCATTGCCATTTTTTACAGCTTAGCAGATTTAACTTTGTTTGATAAAAATTTCTAGAAAATATAAAATCAAGTGCTCTAGCTTTCATTTTTGTTTTTAAAAAATCTGTAAGTAAATAACGACACGCTTTATTTTATAAAAATGAATTTTCTATCAAGAAATTCTTTTCTAATTTCACAAACAGAATGGCGTGTGTCAAGTTTATTGTGTTATGCAAAAACATTTCCAACATTTATTTACATATTGGTTGTCATGACAATATCTCAAAATATTAAATGACTGTCAATGATGATTATAACTGGTTTGCCAATTATTCTCTTTTCATTGAATCTGTTAACATTCTTTTTTTAATAGTTTGTAGAACAGTAATAATCAAAAGGATGTATTACAAAAAAAAAAAAAAAAAAAAAAAAATCTAGTAAAAATTTTAAAAACAATATATACAAAAACCAACAAAACCTTTACTACAATCAGATTTTTCTTTTCTCAACTGACAAATCTATAAGAATCAGATGTTTTAACAGAAAAAACCAAAAAGAAAGACGATGTGTTAAAATTCGCCATCGCTATGGAAAAGCTTACTCAACATACATCCCAATACAAACGGCTCGACAGCTTCGAGGTTGCGGGCATCGATATAAAAGTTAAAAACGTCTTGGTCTTCGACCAATTTTGAAAAAGCATCTTGTCGGATATTGATATCCACTTTGATGACAAAGAATTTCAAGCTTGTCACTGGTCATATAAGGAAAGAAAGCCAGTGATAGTAAAATTGACGAACAGGAGAATTACGGAACAGGCAGTTGACTCGCGCAAAAAACTTATTGACCTGAATCACTACGAATATATCAATACGAACAAAATATATATAAATGAATGTATATCCAAATACTAGAAACTCCTACACATGAAATGCAAAGAACTTTGGAAAGCCGGAATAATTTATCGTTTCTGGATTAAACGATATATTCGTAAAGAAAATGAGAAATACGTTACCGTTAGACATTTAGCTGACCTAGAGAAGCAAACATTTCCTTGTATTAGATGAATAAATTTATCATTTGTTTTTAGCGTTAATTTGATCAAGAGTGTTAATAATATTTTTGCTCTAAAGTTTTAAAATCTTATTTCTTGACGCCTTATTTTAATTTATGCGTAGTTTTGTCCAGATTTCTTGCATACATTTGATAAAAAATAGTTACGCTCCAATCAAATAAGTTTTATAATATATTTGTCTAATGTTTTTTTATCTCATTTGAAGAAATTAATCCGCATCATTCAAAAAAAAGTTAATATATATTATAAGAGTAAAAAATAATATAAATAATATAATATGATAATATAAACTCTATTCTCACGTAAATAATTAACTAAACACAATGGAATTTTAAGCCTAGATTCTCTTCATTCGAATGTTTTTTTCAGTTTTATGTCGTTTAACTACCTCCTTGTACCTGCTTTGAATGCTCTCATATATACACAGGCTTTAGGCATACTTATAGACCCGGAGAAAGGAAATCCCAACACCATAAAAATCACAACCTGAGACTTATTCCACTCACAACACGGCAATACTCTCTTCACAGAGCAAACAACTTCTCAGAAGTAAAATAAAGTCTCACCTACACTATATAAAAGATTACCATAAATAAGCCTGTGACAATGCGAAAGTCAACAGATCAATTCAGCAAAACCCTAATATTAGGGGTCGGACGCAAGCTCTGCCTGTGATTGGTATTGGACCATATTGATTTTTGAAAAAGCCACCTAGTGCAAGTTTACAGTCGTCTCATATAACATGTACAGCATTATTGTAGCTATTGAGAGTGAAAAGATATTTGCAGTTAATCTAGCCAAAGTATACAACAGTCTCCGTTTTGGAATCTGAAATTATATCAAGAAGACAGTAATAATATTGACCTTTTTAAACATTTTATTGGTTATTATCATGCCAATAAACTTGACGAGGATAATATTAAGAACACTAATCTAGTAAACTGTAAATTTCTTGACATAAATGAAGTTTCTAACTTAAAAATCAATCAAATAATCCATTTTCTGTTTTTCATTTGAATATTGCACCTTTAAACTTTGGTAATGATAATTTAAAAACAAAACTCTCTCTACTAAACTTTTTCATTTTCAAAATAATAGGAATATCTGAGAAGCGAATAAAAAAACATTATGATATAACTATTCCAATTTCAAAAAATGGATATAATTTGTCAGAACTCCAACTGAATCCAGCAGTGGTAGAGCTTTATTATATATTTCTCAAAAGTTTAATATTACCAATTCAATCACAAACTATAACGTGTTTAAACATAATATCATGAAGACATTTTTTATCTCTTTGTATATAGTTCGCAGACCTAATAACCTAATAAATATAGACTATAATTCTGTAAAAAACCGCTTTTTCATTATTTACATATTTTTTTAGCGGAACATGGAAATATGGTAAATTGTTAAAGCGGGTGAAAAATTTATCGAAACTCTTATTTGTATCTGTATTTATCTATTCCGTCCAATTTATGCTGTCGAAGTCTTCTTAAAATAAGATTTTGTTAAAACTTTTTTCCTTTAGGAATGTTTACGGGGAAAAATGTTTTATTGAAATTTGGATAAATGAAAAATTGTGCTAAATGATCTGAGATCGATGAAGTTACAATCATGTGCATATTATATCAGGATTTTATCAAATTTTAGCTCAAATTCACATTTGACACATGTTGTAAAAGTGATTTTCTTAACAAAAATGATAACAATATTTTATAAACATTTAATTACACCAAATATATGAAGTTTTTCCTTTCACCAACGAGTGAATTTGAAATATCTCAACTTATCTCAAAATTTAAAAATAGTAAAGCTTTTGAACCAAACAGTATCCCGAAATTTATTTTGAAAGAGTTAAACTTAGAAATATCCTCAGTCCTCTGTCAGTTATTCAATTTATTTTTTGCAACTGAGACATTACCAGATATTTTAAAAACTTCATCAGTTGTTCCGCTCTTTAAAAAAGGTTCGAATTTACTTTCTAATAATTTCAGACCTATATCTCTAATTTCTAACATTTCTAAATTACTTGAAAAGTTAATTTGTAGTAGATCATACCGGTTTTTAAACATTTTTCATTTAATTTCTGATCTTCAATTTGTTTTTCGCTCAAACCATTCCACCTCTGATGCTTTAACCAACCTTACTGGAAAAATCAAAAATGCTTTAAATCATGATAATCTCCAAAAAGCGTTCAACAGTTTTGATCATACGATTTTATTAAAAAAAAAACTAGAACTGTATAGAATAAGTGGTTTAACAAATGATTGGTTTAAATCTTATCTATAATCGAAATCAGTTCGTTAAAATATATGGATATTCATCTAAAAATAAATTTATAAACTTTAGTTTATTACAAGGCTCTGTTCTAGGACCTTTGTTATATTTAATTTATAACAACTACTGTTCATCATTTTGCCGACGATGTGAACTTACTGTATTTCGGGAAAAACTTTTAAAATAGTTTGTAAAAAAATCCATAATTATTTTTAGTGCCTTTAAAATTGGCTAAGAGAAAATTTGATTTCATTAAACGTAGAAAAAACCGATATATTTTTGTAAACCAAAAATAAAATTACAATATAAAATAAAATTAAATGGAAAACGTATTTACTCTTCACTAAACATAAAATTTCTAAGTATATTTATTTCTAGATGAGCGCCTCCTATGGAAACTCCGTTTCAAAAATAAAACAGTGCGTATATTTTAATGCTATAAAGACTCTTTGTATTTCGATATTTCATATGCGGTGCAAACATCGCGTATGAAACACTGTCATCAAAATTGGGGCCAACCTGGCACAAAAGATATAACCAAAATTGTTTCTTTACAGAAATCTGCTTTATGAGTTATTTATTTTAAACCATTTAGATGCAATGTTGATAATATTTTTGATAATAAAATTATTAAACTCACAAGTTTGATAAAAATCTCTAATTTCATGTTAATTTATGATCTTTTTAATCGAAATCATCCTGGAGCTTTTTTGAATTCCTTTTCTTGTACCTAAAATCGTCATGATTATGGTACTAGAAATAATGATAAAAAGTTGGTGCTACCTTTACACAAACCTATAAATATAGAAAAAAATCTCTATAATGTCAATGTGTTGCAGAATGGAATAAGCTTCGTTTATTTATGGACTACGTTTCTTGTATTATCTCTTATCATTTTCTCTCAATTTATCTTTCTGCTCTGTTTTTTGAGTTTTCATTTTACTTTTGTCACCTTCTTCTTATTTTTTTTTTCTTTGTCTTCTTTTTCTTCGATAGCAATAAATTTTAAAATTATATTTGTGTAACAGGTTTATAAGGCAGTCACTCCTTATTGTTAAGCGAAACCTCTTGAGTGGTTGTTAAGCGAAACCTCCATTCCAAATGTGTATTTGATAATATTAA
>JAUZNK010080667.1:0-13232 GCA_035046665.1 Euphysa ruthae | reverse complement strand
ATACTTTATAATAAACTTAATATAATATATATTATATTATATCATTAATATTATTATTAATACTATTATTAATACTTAATGTTTTAGCAAATTTCTTCATCTTTTCTGTAAAATAATGGAAAGATGAATATGTACGTATGTATGCAGTGCTGTTCAATGCAATGAAATGAAATGCAGAGCAATTCAATGTAATGTAATGTACGTACATATGTAGGTACGTGTGTACATATGTACGTATTTGTGTATGTACGTATGTATGTACGTATGTACATACTTATCTATGGGTGTACATGCGTATGTACGTGTGTACGTACATATGTCTGTTTGTATGTATATGTGTACGTGTGTGCATGCGTGTATGTATAAAGTAGAGGAGTTTTCACAGACTGCTCGAGTTACCAGGTTGAAATTTAGAGCAAACAAATAGTTCTCAAATTTAGTACAGCATTTTAAAATTTCTTTCATTTTTTGAACTTTTTTGCTTACCAATCTGTATTAAACAGATTGTGATCAACAAAAGGAGAAACCATATAGCATGTTTCGATATCTCTATAACAAATAACAAATTGATGAAACTGTAGGTGTGGTTTTATTTATAGCGCACAGGTGATGAGAATGCTGAACTGTGGCATGAAGAGATACAAGCATGCATTGATAAAGCTAATACAATTGCAGATGATGCCGAAAGATGTAATTTTTTAAAATTCATTTTAATTTGTGTCTGAATTCTCGTATGTCTGTTTGCTACTTTCAGAACCATTTTATTTATTATTTAAATTTCGCTTTGTATGGTTGTAAGTTGTATGGTCATTTATTAAATTCTCTTAAAATAAACTACTTGAATATTTGCATGAAATTAAAGAACTAGCGATTAAAGAACCAGTGATATCTTTGGTTTCATATGGCAATCTGCTGACAATTTTCATTTTTCTAGACCCGTGTCAAATTTGGTCAAAAAAATACATCCGTTATTTTTTAAGGACATTTTCTGATTTTGCTGAAATTTTATGTTTGAAAAATATTTTTATGATTACTTTTATATTTTGGCCCGCTATTTTTCATGATTATTCATGTAAATTTTCAAAAAAAGTAGTCAAGGAACAATGGATGCACTTTTACAATAACTAACTCATTTTATAATTGTGGTTGAGATAACCTGCGTATCTTCTGTTGAATCACGGACGCTGTTGAAGAGATAGCATCACTATCTTGATAAGTCGCATGTGCATTCAGTTGAAGCTAACAAATGTAAACACTTCACTTTCACACGAAACGGCTGTGTTGCCCACATATTGTCATTTTAGTCCTAAAACAGCATAGTTCCTAGAACTCAAAACATGTTAATTTTAGTATGAAATTCTTTTATTCCAAATTTTCTCGAAATTTTTTTTCTTTTTCTTTTTTTTTTTTAATTTTGCATGAGCTTTTAAAGATCACATAGGCATGTCATTTTAAATTTTCTCTAAGAGTTAAACTTCAATTATGATGAAATTAAGTAATCTTTTGAAATATTTATATTTAAATACTTGTGATAACATGCTATAGAGCTGTAGATTTTGATTAATTCTTATTCTCTGTTGTCATTACTCACCTGCTCTTTGTTTACTTCATTTTCATTAAAAAGCATTCATGTAGTTCTACTCTGCAAGGTTTTCTAACAGGCGTGATGTAGATGATTTTTGATTGATTTTGATTGATTCAACATTAAAAGCTTTCAAGTTGTAAAGTTTGTTGTTTGAAATTTAAAATGATCGATAAAACAAAACTTTGAAAATTTTCTTTGGAATTTGCTAGCCGTAAAAGATTTTTGAATTTTCTCTTTCGCAAAATTTATAAGCTTTTAAGTGAAATAAATTAAACTACTTCTTTAGTGGCTTTCGGAGTCATTCACATCAATGAAGCTATTGATAAAGCTGACAGTGCAGATTTGCTGCTAGCACTAAAATCAAAAAGTGTTGGTCTTAAAAGTATTATTCCCGAGTGTGCAGATCAATATCACGCAGACTTAAAAACTTCAAAGTCTGCAAAAGAAGATCCATGTAAGTTTCTTTTTTTTATATTCTTGTAAGAAACTCATTGTTATTTGATGATTCCAGCTTCAAATAAAATTCTTATATCAGATGGAATATTAATTTTTTATTTGCTCTTCTGTATGATTTAAAAATAACCATGATTTATTGATTTAACGGATGCAAATTGAATTTTTGATAACTGGAATGAAAAAAAGAAAATTTAATCTTTTTCAATATGGCGTGTGAGTCATATCGTTATTTACTGTTATTTCCGAGGTTGGTTGTAATACTAGGTGATAATTGTCATTTCTAGAATTTATATATGCTTTTAGTGAACTTAGAAATTTCAGTAAATTATTCTGCTCATATTTAAAGGATAGTTATAATTAATGTTTTAAATACTTTTTTTAAAACTTCTGGTTAATAAATAAATAATAATAAAAATACTATCATAGATTATATGAAAATATCTCTGTGAGGCCATATATACCCATTCTCGTCCATAGCTTTTTTTTTTTTTTTTTTTAAAGAACTTGAATTTATACTTCCAAAACCATCAGGATTGATTGAAAGTGATTTTTTTCTATAATTAATTTTTAGGTAAGTGTTTTATGGTGTGGAGCTCTACACACAGGAGAAAAATAGTTTAAATATCATTAGATTAGTTATTGCAAATGATTTTTATCCTTTAAGTAAAGCTCTGGGTATTCTGAGCAATGATATTTTTATTTGTAGAAAAAATACTGAGTGATTGTTGCTCATGGTAGTAAAATTATTTTCAATTTCAGCTTGGAATGGTTGGACAGAAACTCGTGTACCTTTAGGTTACACTTACTATCACAATTACTTAACAAAAGAATCTAGATGGTCATTGCCACCTGATTTTCAACCCGGTATTGGACATCTAACTAAAGACGAGATACAGGTAAGATGCTATTATTTTATTATACTATTTTATCTTTATATCATTTTAATATTTTTAAAAAACAGCTGCTTCTTGATGGGGTCCTATAAAATCCTGGCCAAAATGAACATGTTTTTCAGTTCATCAATCTCTTTTTATCTTAATCAAACTGTTTTTAGATTCTGCATAAAGCTCAGGCCATCATAAAGAAATGGGGTTTTTCCAGTCCGCTGCCCAGTTAAAACAATTAAGAAAAATAACTTTTTCAGTTACAGGAAAAAAAGTGAAAATGGCATGTGATTGATGAACTGGGAGAATAGTTTTAATCATAAATGTTTTTGATTAAAATTTATTAAGGTTGTTGTTGTTAATGTAGATACTTATCCACATGGTGTTTTTTTCAATCTTTCGTTCAAATCAGATCACTCTCCTAGCACTTCTCTACTAGATAGAAAGTTCTATTATCTTAAAATTGAGTAATCACAAAACGATGCTAACTTTTCAGTGAATAAATGGATAGCTTGTACCTGGGTTAAACGATTCATAAACAAATGCATTTGTCTAATTTCCTCATGGACTCCCAAATCAGCGGCTGGAAACTGTTTTTCTTTGTTTCTACAGTCAAATGAAACATTTTAATTTCTCTGAAGATATTATTGTTCTTTTTTAAACATGGCTTGTCTTATCTTCTTTATTTAGTAAAATACTCTGACTAAATATTTTTTGTTTGAATTCTGATTTAAAAATTATTGAATTTCACAAAGACTTGATAATCTTTTAAAGGTTTAAAATGAAAAAAGACGAAGTAACGTGTTGAAATTTAATCTGTTTAAAGAATTTTGCAATTAATCATTTAACATCTTACTTGTTATTTTGTCATTATTTTACTTTTTTTTGTTGTTTCCAAAATGTGATTTGCCATTGTTATTTGTACCAAAGTATGTTCTCATTTTTAAAAATGTTGGCGTTTTGTTGTTTTCAAAACTTTGGTTTAAAACAAACATTTGAATGAATTCTAAACAATACTTGCTTTGTTTACACTTCTGGATTTTTTTTTTATTGTTGTTTGAAGCAGGAATTATTAGTTGTTATAACTTTGAATTATAATATTTAAGTATGTTTTTTGTGAATTATTTTAATAGGGTGTTGTCACAAAAATAACAGCAAATCATGACAGGGAGTTATTTTTGAAAGCTAATGAGCCATCTGTCGTTAAAATTCAAGCGGCATTTAGAGGTCACAAAGCAAAGAAGGAATATGAAGCAAGAAAAGATTTTGTTAAAAACCAACTTCCAGCTATTGTTAAAATACAGGTGTGAAATTATTTTGATAGATAAGACTTAATTCCTTCTGGCATATTTGGTATTATAACTTTTCATTCATTTAAATATTATTTTAAGGTTTGGTTTATACACAAATTAAAATATTTTTTTGTATAGCTTTTTTATGCATGTTATTTTAATGGTTTAAAGTGTAGTTAAATAGTTTAAAAGAGTTATTTCCAAAATAAATATTTGCTGTTATCGATTCCTGATTAGGAATAAATTTCATGAGAAAATCTATTTTAGTGCTACTTTTTTTTAAAACTTATTTTCGGTAATCAGATTGGGGAAAAAAAAACTTTTTAGAGTAAATTTTAATTCCAAAAGTACATATAATGATGAGTGAAATTCTTCAATAAATCTAGCAGTGGAATTTATGAATTTTTATTTAAATGAGAGCATTTTTTTACGCTCATTCTGCTCAGTTTTTCAATCAACAATGTGATGCTGTTGTTGAGTGATATTTCGTAGATTTTTTGTTTACATTTAAAGTATTTGGAATGTTTGAAAACTTATATATGATTATTATTTATGTTTAGGCTGCTTGGAGAGGTTACAAGGCTAGAAAAGAATATCAAGATCGCTTGAAAAGATTGCACGGAAATGAAGATGCTGTAATCAAGGTTGGTGAGATCTAAATGCCTCAATATTTTCCGCATCCTGAAATACTACCAATCTATGTTGAGGGATGTTAATTGTAACTGTTTACAAAACAATATATCTATATGAAATGTAAAGAAATGCTAATAGAATTTGAGTATCTTCCTTTGTTTTCTTAGGCTATGGTATGACATTTGAAAAAAAGTAGACTGCTTGTAAAGTTGTTTTAATAATAAAAGAATTAATTAAATAATGTTCAAAAAGATTAATTAAATTAAGTCGGGAATGGGAATTTACTTTACAAAGTTTACTTTGACCCAAAATAGCTGAGATTTTGACTAACATTTTTGGAGCACATGCCTTTTTTTCCCTTATAAAGGTTCGCTATTTTTTTTCCCTTATAAAGGTTTGTTATTTAAAAAATTTCATACCAAGGAACTAATTAAGCGTTTGTTTGTCCAAGATAATTGTCAAAGCATTTTCATTTGTTTTCTGTTTGATATCTAAAGCATATTTGCTATGCATATACATTTTTTAGCTCGTTAAATTCTTTGTAATCAAAAACTTTTTCAGATGGATAATGTGGTTTACGTAATTAATTGGCTAGAGGTTTTTTTGAGGTATGTTGCTTTGCTTTTATGAAATGTTTAGTAACTTTATTTTAGATTCAATCTATTGTCCGCATGTTCCTTGCAAGAAAGAAATATTTGAACCGTCTTAAATTTTTCAAAGACCATGTAAGTCTAGCTTTTTTAATTTAAAAAATATTTGTTTAGGTTTTAAAGTCTTTTAAGTAATACGTATTGCTAAAGATGAGTACAAAGTAAAAAACCTTGACGGACATCAAAATTTACAAATTAATAGCTCGAAAAGTCAAGAACCACCTTAATACGTATTACCTTTATAGTTTTTGAAAAATTAAAACGTTGCTATAGCTAAAAACCTATAAAATATAATATAATAAATATAATATAAAATAATTGTAATATATGAAATATAAAAAGAAATGTATTAATTTTATTGCTAAATTTTTTCACCACCTTAAAATTTTTTTATGAAATTTTGTTTTGTTTTGTTGCTATGGCTTTATTCATGAATTAGATGAAATAAAGCATGAAGGTAGCTGTCCTTTGAATTTTCTTCTTTCTGAACAGTTGTCTAGTCAGACATTCAATTTTTCAATCAAAAAGTTTTAAACCTATATCAGTAAAACCTAAGAGAAATACTATTTGAATCATTCCATGTGAATATATAGGTTTTTCTTTGTATTTACTTAATTTTTTTTATTTTAGATTAAAGAAGTTATTCAAATCCAATCGTTCTTACGAGCAAATATGACACATCATGATTATAAGCAGTTAAGCAAACCTCAACCACCTGTTCGAAGTGTTCGCAAATTCTTACATTTACTAGAACATGACCACATTGACTTTCAGGAGGAATTAGAACTTCAAAAATTAAAAGCACAAGTTGTTACTGAAATAAGATCTCTTGCCCAGCTTGAAAATGATCTTAATACTATGGACATAAAAATCGGACTTCTCGTTCGTAACCGGATTACATTACAGGATGTTGTAATGCATAATAAGAAATTAAAAAAAGAGCGCTCTGACGCTTTATCAGCAACACAGACTACTCAAGGTATCAAGGGATTAAGCCGAGAAAAACGAGAACAACTAGAAGCTTATCAACATTTATTCTATCTTTTACAAACCAATCCTAATTATTTAGCAAGATTAATCTTTAAAATGCCACAAAGTAAAACAACTAAGTTCATGGAGTCAGTTATTTTGACACTATATAATTATGCAGCTAATGCTCGAGAGGAATACCTGTTATTGAAAATGTTTGAAACGGCATTGAGAGAAGAGATTATGTATGTTTATCTATCTTGTTTCTTATTGCCAAATTAAAAAAAAATATATATATTATATACATGTCAAATGTGTTTATAATAGATCAGTGCAATTAATCGTCATTTTTAGATTGGCTTTAAAAAAATCGTTTGTTTGTTGTAACGCCATCTACATGTATGGTTTATCAATCAAATAAATTTTTTGTGTTAAGCAAATTCAATATCTATATTGTACATCATTCTTCTTCATTAATTTGTTTAGTTATGCATTAAAACTTAGGAAACTTAGCAAGTTAAGTCCAATAAAAGGAGTGCACTGTAAAAACATATTATTTGATGTCTTATAGACTGCAAATCTGTTGATAGGTAATATTTCAAAAAAAAGAAAAAGTGATTGCCAAGTAATGATTGTTTTAACCCAAAATGACCCCTGTCAAAGCAAGGATAATTTATATTTATTTCGTATATTTTTTGGAAATTTTTTTTTCAGTACTAAATATGGTCATTTTTTGAAATAATAAAATTTTCGAAATTTGTTTAAAGCTGTTCTTAATTTTATTTTTATGTAGTTAGAGGGCCATAGAGAGCTTCTTTTAACCAACATGTCTCACCTGTTAAAACATATTTTTGTGCATGTTCATTGAAATTAAATAAATGGCAAGTTCATTTTAGGAAATTTTTAGATGATGGTTAAACCAAGTCTTGGAAAAAAATTTAGTTTTACTTGTTTTCAAATGAAATTATGTGCTTGTTTAATTGCTTATATGTTTTTTTTTTACATGCTATAAGATTGGATGGTTATTAAGATACTCTAAGAGAAACCATATGCATATTTTTGTAAATTTTTCTCCTAATTTTTTTTTTTTTTTTTTTTTTCATTTAGCGATAAAATTGATCAAATAGTGGAAATTGTGACGGGTAACCCAACTGTTGTCAAAATGGTTGTGCATTTTAACAGGTGAATAAATACTTTAATTATCTCCATATTCCCTTATTGTTCTAAATTTGACCTCTAATAACTTAACATGATGGTTTTCAAGGACTTAATAAGGAGAATATTGCTCTTTGTTTTATTTTTGTTTGTTTCTCCATAAGAGTTTTTCTTGTTAACCATTATAATGATTTTTCTAAAATGCTGTGGTTGTTATACAGATTTTTTTATGATTCTTGTAAAAGTAAATTTTTAGGTTTTAAATGGCGTCAAATTTGATCTAAAAACGTAATTCACTAATATTTTATCAAAAGTTGTTAGAGGCATTTTATAAGTTTTTATCTTTTCCTTGAAGTAGCCTGTAGCTTCTGAGGTAATAATGCGCCTGTTTGCAAGTTTTTAGGTTTGATTTTGTAATTATGAGGATTTTATTTGACTAAATCTTAATTTTCTTCAAAATTTTTCCATTGTTAGTTTATTAAAATCAGGAATAAGAATGTTATTTTCATGTTGGCATATAATATGATGTTTTATTTATATTTTCTCTATTTTTAGGGGTGCCAAAGGTCAGACTTCATTACGTGATATTCTTAGTCCATTGGTAAAAGAGGTATTAACAGATAAGAACCTTGTTATCAACACCAACCCCACTGATGTATACAAACAATGGATTAACCAGATGGAAACAGAGACAGGAAAACCAAGCGACCTTCCTTACGATGTTGATAATGATTTTGCCATGAAGCAACCTGAGGTGGCAAAGAGAATCCATGCCTCCATTAAAGCGCTTACTGCAGCGTCTGATAAATTCTTGAATCATTTTGTCAAATCTATTGACAAAATTCCGTGAGTCAAACTTCTTCAAATTATAATTGCATGTTGGTTATTAATCAATGAAGTTGGTAATAACCGACCATGATTTACACTGCTAAATTACAACAAGATATGTAAATGAAATACCAAATATTATGAATTACACTTTACAAAACTTCAAGTTTAAAAAAAATCTACTGTGAATTTTCATATTTCTCATATTTTTGAAAACAGAAGTAGATTTCACACCTTTGATTTATTGAAAATTTTATAGTGTACCACAAAATGCTTGTAATGACAATAAGTTTTTAGTGGATTTGGATAGAATAAATAAGTTTGGTTTTTCTATCACATGTAATTTTCTTTTGTTTGAAGAGTTTCCCTATTAATTCAATGTTTAAACGTTTTAGTTATTTAAATACTTTAAATCATATAAGGGCCTTGTGCTTATATGTCCCTTTATTTTGACTAAGCTATTCAGATGTGCCAGATGAGACCTATTTAATATGACTTGAAGTTTTCTTGTAGTTTCTGGTAATAAAATTTGTTGACAAAATATAATTATTTAACAGCAAAATAGAAACTTACTTGTGGTTTTTGGTTCCTTTTACAATGCCCATAAGACTATAATGACAAAGCAAAAAGCTGATTTTATTTCTACATCATTTTTTTCTTTAAAAAAAAAAAAAAAAACAATGGGGCTTCCAAGATTCTTAGCTTAAACCATTCAAACAGTTTTAGTTGTTTTTATTATCAAAGGGTAAATAAAGCTTGGTAAATTACATTTATTCCAGAGATTTTTTAGAAGTTTTCTTTCCATTATCTTGTCAAATATTGAGATTTATATCGAGCTGCCACCTTTAACTAAATTTTCCTTCAAAGGAGTGTGTTTATTTGATTTGGCACTGAAAATAAATATTTAACTCACTTTACTAATAAATAACATCAGAAAAAGAAAAATAAAAGTGAAGTTTGTAAAAAAAAATTATTGCAATTTTTTATGATTTTTGTAATTGTATAATTTTGATTCTATTAAAAAATTTCTTGAATAAATTATTTTATATTTTAATCCAACTTCTTTGAAATATGTTTGTGTTTTGTTGACATATTTGCCACTATTTTATTGAATAATATAAGCTAGTGTTAGTAAAATGATGGTTTTGATTTGAAAGCAAGGATGTTATGATATTTTACTAAGTAGAAACACTTGCTGTACACCTAGCTTAACCTGCTAATTTATATTCTATAAAACACTTTTTTCAGAAAAAAAATTGTGTTTCGATGCTTATTTCAAATTGCGCTGTTGTGATTTGACTGGAATCGGTATTTTTTTTGCACATATAAATAAGTTAGTATGAAATTGTGTTTGTTTATTAGATATGGCATGAGACATGTAGCAATGACTCTGAAAGAATCTCTCAAACAAAAATTTCCAAAAGCAAAAGAAGATGAAATTCTTAAGGTATAACATATTTATTCATTCTGTTAATCATTTTTGGATCCACACCATATATAAAACATTTTTGTTTTATGTTGAAAGCTGTATTTGAATAAATTTGTCCAATAATATTAGGTTTTTTAATCAATACTATGTTTCTATCTGTATAGAAAATGTAAAATATGTCTAAAAAAGGTCATAGACCTTTGACTTGTCAAAGGGGTAATATGAAATCCTTTTTCTCTGTCAGCCTTTCTATGGCATAGTTTTTAGGACCTTTTATTTTAAGTTATACAGTTCATAAAAAATTATTTTTAATCACCACTTGTACATTGCAATATTTAGACTTGAAGTAGCTGCATTTTGTTTTTGATTTGTTTAGGTTGTTGGTAATCTTATCTACTATCGATACATGAATCCTGCCATTGTTGCGCCAGATGCTTTTGACATTGTCGACGTTGCAATGGATAAAGGCTTATCACAAGATCAGGTATTCAATCTTAAAGTTTTTTTTAATATAATCGTCATATTTAAAGTTTTTTTTACCTTTTTTATCACCTCCAGAATTAATGGAGGATGAAAAATATGAGGTCTGGATTGTATTTTGTTTTGTCAATAAAATTTTTTCCTTTTTAAAATCAATATATATGTATTTTACTTTTAGAGAAGAAATCTTGGCTCAATAGCTAAAGTTCTCCAATATGCTGCATCAAATAAAATGGTAAATATTCCACACTAGCTTTTAATTTTAGCTGATTCCAACTAACTTAAATGATCCTTACTATCTTACGCTCATACGCCTTTTTTATGAATATATGTATATATATATATATATGTATACACACACACACGTATATACGTATACGCATATGTAGTTATATATATATATATATTTTTTTTGTGTATAATTTGTTAAAGTCTTAACACACTTTAAAAACGTGATTATATAGAATGTATTTCACACTGAAATCTTTCAAAGAATTCTTAAGTTGTGCATTGTAGTGAGATTTGAAGACGCTTAAAAAGAAGCGTTTTTTGAATTAAAATTTTCTGTCGAAAATCACCATTGATATAATCTGAAATTATTCAATAAAGTTGGGAATACCTTGCTACTTAAAAGTTGATGGATCAAAAAGATTTTTTCCTTCCATTTAATTAAAGTTTATCTGCATCTATGTTAAAAATATTTTACAACTTATTGATATTTGTAGCCAGTTTCTGAATTTTTCATCATCACAGATCCTTATAAAACTATCCTATTTAGTAATATGTCCTTTTTGTTTTAGTATGATCGTGAAAATGCACACATGAGCTCTTTAAACCCTTATATCGCAGAATCCTTTGGAAAACTGAGGTAAACAGTGTAATATCTATTTAGTGTTACGAATAAATTCGTAACACTAAACTATTTGTTTTCTTGAATTAACTTTATTTTTTTTTCACTTAAATGAGTGAAATAAATATATAACTTATGATAATAATATAGAAATTGTAAAAATAAAAATTATATATTAAAGAAGGTTGGCTTAGTTCCACTTTCATTTATATTCAGAATTTTTTTTCAAATATTTGGTTTATTTGATATATATTTCATATGGATATGAATGCAGCTTTCAAAGATATTTTGGTAATATGCTGATTGCCATTTTTAAATTTATTTTTTAGAAAATTCTTTATAGAGGCTTCTACTGTTGAAGACGCAGAAACACATTTTAACATTGATCAATATTCAGATGTTACTATGGTGACAAAGCCTGTTGTTTATATGACAGTTCAAGAAATTATCGACACACATGAGGTATTTTATATTTAAATATATTTTTTTAAAGAATTATGAATTATATTGCCAAAAAGATGAAAAGGTTTGTTTGCCAAGAAGATCCAGATAAAATAAATCGTTTTTAAATTCATGCTGGGTTGAATCAACCATTGTTTTGGTAAATATAGGATTGCCAAGTATAGAATTATTATTGTTTATAGACAAAAAAAAGATAAAAAAAGTTTACAATTTTCTGATAATTGCAATTCTTTATATTTAAAAAAAAAATAGAAAGGGTAATTATTGAATAAATGTTTGCGTGCATGGTTAATTCTTTGCTTCAAAGCATATGAGCTTTAAGGACTTTAATTATTAATAATGTGAATAAATTTTGTTAATTATTTGACAAATTGCGTTAGCATATAATATTTCGTAATTTTATACACTGGATTTTAATATTATACTAGCTGTAAACCTGCCAAGATTTGGCAAGTTAGTGCATATAGAATTTTAGGATATGGCAACCTTAAATGGAGAATTAAATAGACAACTATATTTAAGCAAAAATCAGCTTATTGAAAACACTAACATAACAAACATAACTAACTAAAATTATTTTTGCTTTAAATACTTCTTGACCATGTGCGTTCTATTTTTGCAGGTTTGCTCATTGTTTAAAAACGACCTATCATAAACAAAGTTACTGTTTAAACCAACCAATGAAAATCTTTAACATATATATTGTCCCGTCGTTTATTATTTTGATAGTTGGCATAGCAGCGACCAATGAAAATACTTGATTTAAAAATGTGTAGGAAATTATTACACTACAGTATTATTATATAGATGAATAATGTATTTTTACTGGGCTCCTGATAAAGCGGACATATTTCGATGAATTCTTCCATTCTGTCTATCTGTGTCAGCAACGTTTTTCTCATTAGTTTCTGCTGAAATTGTTTGTGAGGTTTTTAGGTCATAGGGTTAGTTATGTGTTCAGATATGTTATTCATACTCAATCTATGCTTTGTTTAGTTGCTATGTCAGCATGTAGATGAGATTACCACTGAAGAAGACGATCCACTTAAAGAACTTTTAGATGATCTTGGAGAGGTCCCAACAGTTGAAGAAGTAGTTGGCATGCCAGCAAAGACTGATGTTAAGGAAGAGCAAGAAGCCCATTTGGCTAAAATGGGACGAACAGAAATTTCACTGACTTTAACCAATAAGTTTGAGGTTCCTGATGATGATGATTCAGATATGAAAGCGTTGTTTGTCAGGTATTTATAATAATTAATATTTATATTAATATTTATATATGAATATTTTATGTCTTTTCGATGTTTTCAGGTTTGCAAGAAACAATATTCTTGAAATATAATTAAAAAATTTAAAGGTTAATTATCTTTTGTACACCTACATACATGCATGTAATACATACATACCTACATTCACACACACACACAAACAAACCAACACATATACATGCATGCATACATATGCATATATGCATGCATACGTACAAATGTATGGATGTATGTATGTATGCATGCATAAATGTATATATTTACGTACGTACATACATACAAAAATACATA
>JAUZNK010080656.1:0-13232 GCA_035046665.1 Euphysa ruthae | reverse complement strand
TAATATACCACAATACCACAATAATGGTAACCCTCAACCATTTCGATATACTAATGAGCAAAAATCTTGTAAACAATTGTATTATTAACTAATAATTTTATCGTCATAGTTTTCCAGTTATTCTTAGGAAATTTTACTACAATAACAAACCTAAATTTCGATGGTGAATGAATTTCACTCATCGTTGCCATCACCTCTGTTTTTGCTCTAATGTTTGCGCAATATTCCTGCAAGAGAACATAATCAATAATTGTTTTTTTTTTGCAAATTTTGGAGAAACACATTGGGCATCTAATGAACAAAAGATAGCATAAAATTTTTCAAAATAAAATCGTAATGAAAATGGGATCCTTTTAGCCATGAGAAAAATGTTCTGCAATTTAAACCTTGGGTTATTTTTAGCATCTATGATTGCTGAAAATGTTGGAAAAAATATTCCTGAAAGGGTGAAACTTTTCATAAACTTCTACTAATTTGAAATTATTTGCTTGAACTGAGATATTATAAAATCTATACGTATTAGATGTATTATAGTATAAAGTTCCACGCTTTAGTTCAAATATTACCTGAGTATAGCCAATAAAGAATAGTTGTTCATTCGAGTAAGGTAAATGAGGCAAAACTCTATCTTCGTTATTCTTTAAAAATTCTCTGTAAGCCTAAAAGGAATAACTAAAAAATATAATATCCAGATTTGTGCACCGCAAAACTATATGAAGAAATAAAAAAATATTAGTATCAGTATCAAATGAATTTTCTGCCATAATTTATGTTTGGTTAGAAAAAAAATTGAAACCAAATTTGAATTTCGAAAGTATAAAATATATAATAATCAAGTCACTTTAAACAATTTTGTTTTAAGACATTAGGTTGACTCAATTAACTTGCTGCCAGTCTAAAAACTTTGAGACTGAAACCTTAGACGGTTATAACCACTGATTTAAACTTACATCAAACGATATCTTAGTTCCACCATTATCTGCAATATTTTCTCCTAGTGTTAATTTCCCACTGATCTAAAAAAAAATTAATAAAAGTTAACTTTATGTAGCAATAAACCAGCAATTAGCTGGTATGTTCGTATTAGGATGTAACATAAGCTATGATAGCAATTAGACAGTATGATTAACTTTTTTGGTTGTTTGATTTTTTTCTGTTTTTGTGCTCATAATTCTGATAAAAATTTAAAAAATCAATGTCTTGAAAAAGAAAAATTGAGTGGACAAAACCATGAAGCCACTAGAAGTAAAGATAAAAAAACATATGCTGGAACATTGTGATGATGCGAGAAAATTAGGAAGTTAAAAAGAGTTCAGGAGTAGTGTCACAAATCAATGTTCTTTGCTTATTGTTGCTAAATAAGATAAAGTCTACATGAGAAGACCTAAGAAGATTTCTGTTGTAAGATTTTCAGTCCCAGAATCCAACCTTTCGTCAATAAAGATATTGAAAAGTATAACCATAGTGTCTTTAAAAAAAGATCAAAAAGACTAATTACAATGATACGAATGATATGAAGGCAACTGAAAAAAATTAAAAACAGTGTTAGGAAATTTCGACAGTTTCGACTTGGTTTTAATTTTAGAAATTTTATATTTTAATAAAAATTTTATCAATATTATTATGTAATATTATTATGTATATACATGGAATTGCATAACTATCGAAAATCATTCAGTAATATTATTTACAAAAAGAATTCAAAGTTGAAAATAAAGGTAGGTACAGTGCAGTGTTTCCTGACTTTTGACGTAAAAGTTAATCTTCAGTGTGGAATTGGCAGAGTTGGAATTTATTTTGATGCTGAAATTATGACACGAGCTCAGATCTTTTGTTTAAGGGTCCATTAAAGGGAGATTCAGCTGCATCAATCTTTTCATGTAAAGGACATCTTTTTAACTTCTTGGATTGTTGGGAGAACTTCTGACGATTATAGATCAATCAACACAAACTATGATGCCGTTTGTGTTCTTAATTGCTCAATATTCATTAGATAAGTCTGCTCTGTTCTATTTTGGCATTTTAACAATTTTAAATGGTTTCTTATCTGAGTTTCAAAGTAGCTAGTTGAGCATAAACCTATATGGGATTTCTCTTCATTTCTGATGAGATAGTTAGTTGCTTTGTATATAATACCTTTTGTAAGGTATTTCTGTCGGAGAAGAAACCTTTTTTGTTACAATGGTATGTTTTTACATCTGTATTTTTTAAATTGTATGAAACCTTTAGATTGTGTGAATTTATTTCTGATATAATACTAGACATGCAGCTGTAGCTGACCTTGACTTTTTTTTCAGTTGAATAGCTGTGTAATTTTCTGTGTGGTGGGAAATAAAAATTCAAAATACAAAATTAAACAAACAGTTAACTGTTCATCTGTTTTTATATAAATTTATAGTTTTATTATTTTACACTTTTCTCATAATTAATTAGATTACATGTGTCAAGGCGGTACCAATAAAAATATAAAAGTGGTTCAAACCGATAAAAATAAATACTGAGAGATTCTATTAGGGAATAGATAGAACAAGCATAAACTGAGAAAAAAATTATCCTTTGACAAAGATTTCGTCATCTTTTCTACGATAAAAATCGATACAGGACAATAGAAACATAGTAACACAAACAGAAGCAATACAAACAAAAGAGAGTGGACCATAAAGCCATGTAAAATAGGAACTGGAATGAGTACGAAGATTATCCATTAGCAAAATACAATAAATGCGATTGTTAATGCAAGCAAATTAAAATATTTACTGAATCTATCAAACATAGCTTCTTGCAACTGCTAAGGGTCCTTTGTCAATACATACAAATAAAATATTTACTGAATATTTAAACTAATAACATCAATTGTTACAAAAATCGATTGCTAGTACAAGAAAATCAAAATATTTGAAAAATATTTTGATTTTCTTGTCAAAATATTTCATTTCAAAATATTTGAAATTTGTTATCGATAAAATTATCTATTATTAGATAATACAGACAGGGAAAAAGGGTAGATTAAAATATTCAATTCAATCCGACAAAAAATAAAATTCAATTCAATTCCCATGCACATTAACATTAAATTCAAACAATTGATCTCAAAAACAATTCATTTATATACGCATTTCCATTGGACAAGTTTCTTTGCAACTTCAGCTATGATCAACAACCTTACAAACTTATTAAACATGGGTTACACAGTAGTACACAATAATTAATATGATAAAAGTATAACTGGTGCCAATTGAAGTATCGACTAGATACGTACAAAACAGCAAGAGCAGTATCGCCTAGATATGTATAAAACAACAAGACCAGTATCGCCTATATATGTAAAAAAAACAACAAAACCAATATCAGCTAGATATGTACAAAACAGAAAGACCACTATTAGCTGGTTACGTACAAAACAACAAAACTAGTATTGGCTAGATATGTACAAACAATAATCGGCCATATACCTAAAAACAAAAAGAGCTCGACTATCAACTAGATAGATAGTTAGATAAAAAACAACAAGATTAAGTAAAACATTGTATCGCATTCAATGAAAAAATTACAGAAAGAAAGTGCACTTAGAACTTTACGATTTAAATGATTAAATTAAAACATCTTTATACAGAAAAACTTTTATACCACTTAAAAATGAAAAAAAATATTGGTTTACACATTGGCCAATAAGAAAAGTCCAACTCCTCAGAATATGGATGTATTGCTAATTTTCTCATTCCATAACATACGAAACAAGTCTATTGTAATTAAAGATTTATTTGATTTTGTTACAGTACCAGTATAGATGTTTATCATTACATTCAATACTTGGGATAAAAGAAAGATTTATAGCTAGATCATGAGCTATTTCAGTTTAATCCGACAATGAATACAAAGAAATTAGGTTTCTATATACATATGATTTATTCAATAAATTTGGGCATCTGCTTGGAGTAGTTGATTTACAGGTCATAATCTATTCACTGAATTTACAGATCTATTGGAAAAACCAAACATTGCTATACACATCTAATCCACAAGTTAGAATGAAACTCCAGCTACGATAACTATTTTAATCAGTTCGCTCTCAGAAATCTTCATGAAATAGCAGACACAGGTTGCATTTTATTCAGCCAAATCTTCTCGTATAATTTATAATAAAAATGATAGTTTGTATATTTTTTCTGATAACTATCAAACAAAATCATCTTCTTTACGTGGATATATGAGATATGCAAAATTGCATACAATGAAAATATTGTTACATGAAACTCTTTCCCTATGCTAAACCATAGTTAAATTAGACAACATTATTTACGAGAAATGTTATTCTATCATTCGTTGAAATCTCAACTTTATTAATGAAGCATTGGAAATTTCTAAAAATTGCCTTCGGTCTTACCGGATGGGTGTCTTGAACTTTGTACTTGTCGTATTGATTTTCTATACATTTTGAACGCTTCTGGAACTCTTTCAAGCTATCTTTGGACCACCACTCTTTTATTATATTCCCGTTTTTGTCAAACTTTCGCCCTAAAGTCGTCAAAGAAATAATTTTATCATTTTGTATTGACATATGCAGATTTCTTAAAAAAAATGATTGGTGAAGAAAAATTTTGTGACTTCAATCTATACAAACCATTGGCTTTTCTCCAATTCTAATTTTGTCAATTCATTACTGCTTTTAAAATTATTTGATTAATTTTGGCTATTATTCAATTTACATTGTTCTTAAATGTTAATCCAAATTGACAAAATAAAAATTACGAGAAATTAATAAATCAAGAGAACATTCATAATAACATCTGTGTTTAGCAAAGTCAACTTTTGTTTAGTTAAAAGTTGAAGGAATCGAATTATGAATTGAATAAACTTTTAAAACAATCTTAAGTAGAAAATTAAAAGATCTTCAAGCAGAACAAAACAATTCTCAGATAAGATTTTGGTTTTAAATGGAAAATCCCTTTGAGCATAAAATTTTGTGGAGCATTAATTTTTAATTGCCTAGACACAAATTCTTAATTTTAAAATAAATACTATTTATTATTAATTACTTTATATTGAATTTTAAGTGATGAGACATCTCAAAAATTTATTGTCATGCATTAGGATTTGTTCAAAATTCACAGGAATTTAATTTTGTACTAACGTTGAAAAATTAAATTTTGGTCGATTGTGTCTAGATCTTACAGCCGTTAAAATTAAGAAATCTGTGATCTGATTAAATCCTATTTGAGATACATTTTTCAAAGTAACAAAAAAACGTTTATAGACGCAAAATATGACATCACTTTGACCCAAAAATATTGTTTTTTTTTTTTATAATAACAAATTAAAAGCCTTCATCTTTTTCTTCCTATATACTTCCTAATTTGTATGTTTTTCATACTAAAAAATTTTTAAATTTTAAACTGATTGGATCCACAAACTTTATATCTGTCATTTTTTATTCAAAATATGCAGCTTTTCAAATTAAATAAATTCTATAATCTATTTTGATAAAAAGAATATCCTAAAATCTATAGATTGCTCCTAAATTTGTGTTTCCACTCCTGGGGTGATTACTGATAGATAAATAGGGAATAATTAAAAGCTATTTAAACACAATAAGAAGCTGTTGGCAAGTTGGCAGTGGTTAATGCCTAAAAACTGTCACAATTAATTCCCACCAAAGTTAGCTTAATTGAATTTGACAACATTTATAAGTCCATGTAAAGTAAACCCACATAAACGTCCCATCAAATTCAAATAATCAACATGTACAAAGACGCTGCATTGCCTCAAAAAAAAAAAAAAGAAAAAATTTTCATAAGTACAGGTGATTGAATTTAATTTGACGAGACGTTTATACAGTCATATAAACTAAGCCTTTAAAGTTAAACATTACGTGATAACAGAAATATTTAAGGAAAGCAAAGATTTGAAAGTGACTTGATTGTTTTTTTTCTTCAAATAAACAAAATAATAAATAACAAAAATAACTAAATAACTAAATAAATAACTAAATAAGTATTTAGTGTGTATAAAGAACAATACAATAAATGATTGATTAGATGCGTTCGATTATCGATTGCCGTCATTATCATCAAACCCATTTGTGCTATGGCAATAATCGATTGCGAAGATATTTTTTTCACTCTTGAGTGGATTTGAATCCACAAAATTTCCCATTACAATGCAATATACTGATATACAAGACACTAAATAAGTATATAGTCTGACTTGGAGAAATATAAACCAAACAAAAGATTCTTTTGCCTGAGAGTTCAATGTTATTGTTCGGTCATATTTGTTATTACATTTATTGCACTGGAAGCAAGCATTTTCCAAGTACAGAATCTACTCCACTAAAGTGTCTATGCTGTTTTTGTAGGAAAGTATGACTTTCAAAGGTAGCATAATTTCAATAAATTCTACAAAACATTAAAAAAAACACAAGCAGGTTGTCGGCTTCATTTTTTAATTACAGCTTCCACACCGAACAATACGTTCTTCTGGAAGAAGAGATACCTTATTATGACATGAAGCATTTGAACAAGCAGGAAATAGTTAAGCATTTGCATTTAAAATTTCAGGAAAACAGAGTTTTTTGTTCAATTTTTCTTGCACTCTTGTTTCCTTGTTCTCAAATATTCAATATCAACATTGTCCCAATTAAGCTCACCAGACTTTTTCAATGCGTTGACTTTGGTGAGTGAAGTAGCAGATAATTTTATACCAAAGTAATCTTTAACATTTACATCTGTAAATTTATACCACTCCTGAAAATTAAAAAGCAAATCTTCCCATAAAAAAAAAAAAAAAAAAAAAATGCAAATATGGTCACTTTCATCGTATAAGATAGCGTTTCGGATCAACTTTTTGTCTCCATTAGGTTTTTGGATGGTCTTGGTTTTTGAGATCCATTTTATACAACCTGATACTGTAAAGCATTCTGCAGCTTTCTTCTTAACCTCTTCGATCGTGACATGACAACGGTCTGCACAATTAAAAGGCAAAAGTATCCCCTCCTCAATTTTACTTCCACGAAATGTGCTATAAAAGTTTGTACCATTGTTAGTTGTATAAACTTTCAAGAATTTTAAAGGTTTTCCACCAGACTGGAACAATTTAAGGTAATCCTTGGTTATAGAGGGATTTTGTCTGTTCACAGTTCATGTAAACTAATTCAACAAAACTTTTCAATTTAACGTCAAAATATACTCGTTTCCATTTTTATTATTTCCTTTAAACACACAGGATATAAAGTCAAGGAAGTTTAAAAATAAAAATTTTATATAGATTATATAAAACTTCAAAAGACAAGAATTTGCAAATTTGTTGAAACTTTGAAAAAAAATTAGCATTATCACAGACAAGAAGGTTGAAGTAATTTTTGGTTTTATATAGTTTTGCTCAAAGACCTTTTATTTTAATAATGGCTGCATGATAGTCAGTCACGTATTCTGATGCTTATCTACTAAAATTTAACAATGAATCAAAATTAGTTACTGTATAATACTAAACTACCACTGAAACCATGCCAGCAACAAAGGAAGATATCAACACATTGATACAACAACCAAAAGATGTTTTTTAAGCTTAACTTTTTTACTTAACGAAATTCAAGCTTAAATTGAGGAAAAGTTCAAAATCAACGCCAAAAAAATATCAATGCTAAAAGAATTCCAAAAAATGAACAGCGTACAAAGGAAAACGAGATACAAAACCACGAGGTACAAAACCAAGGTCTATCGGACAGAATTGATAGTTTGGAAAAAGAACTATTTACACTAAAGAAATCAAATCAAAAAATAGTAAAATCACTTGAAGAGGAGATAGTGCAGAGTAAAGTTAAATGCTATCTGATTAAAGCAGATTTCAATTCCCAGATGGATTGATCAATGAGAACAAGTTGAACAATCAATGAGTTGACTATTCAACCACACAAATTAAAAAGCCTCGGACAATACAAAAGAAGTTCTCTGCACACATGTTCAATGAGAAAAACATTAGTTTTTCGAGTTTGACTATTCAAATATGCAAGCCATTAATATTTGTTATAATATAATTTATATAAACGACCTTGATTGCTCAATCAAACATGCCACACCATATCATATTCCCCTGTAAACTGATTTATTCTGTGCGTGGCTTTACTGGTTTTGCGATGTTTTTCCGAACGTAAATTATGGAAAATGTACTAAAAAAGTTAAGTGATTAGATCTCGTCTAATTTTCATTTAGTTAATCTCCAGGAAGTCTTTTTAATATAGTGTTTACTAATTTTGTAGGTTGAAATTATTTGAAGTTCTGGTTAGAAGTCATTTAATGCACGACAATTTTAAAAATTAAAGTATAGAAGCAGATGCGTAGAAACTTTAAGCATGCACTCACTAATAGATTTCTTAACATAACGTTTATGTACACACTTTTAAAATTTAAAATTTATATAGCTTGGATATAGTAATAATTTAAACTAGACACGGGGTAATATTAAAACAAGGTCAGAGACCCGGAAGATTTGTGCACAATAAAAACATTGCAAATTTTCCCCGAGTCAAAACTATTACACTCAGAGGTTATTTTGTACACACGCCAGGAAAACGGCAACCATGCAATCATTTAAGGCCGGCCTTAATAGATTCTGTTTACCTCATTAATTACTTGATTCCTAACGGCATCTCATAAACATCTAGAACTAGGTCTAGAGCAGTTTTTAGGAAACTATGAATTTCATAGTTTCATGTTTTATGTCATGTTCACTTGAGCTTTGTTTACTTCAGATGAAAATTAGTTGCTGGTACAAATATAGTACATTGATAAGTTGTTTGGTGATGTTAAAATCACCAACTAAGATATACACATTATATGCCTGGGTAAAATATTGTAGTATTTCATAAAATGAAGAGATGGTTGATCAAATTTCTTGTAAAGTAACAGAAATTTGCTTTGTTTTCAAATAAATACTAAATATTGAAACATCATTATTATATATATTATTATTATTATTATTATTATTATATAAAATCTTATTAATTATTTTAATAAGATGACATTTAAAGTATGCTGCAAGACTTTAGTATCTATGTTCACCATCATTATTAAATAAATTACATAAATCATTACATAAAATTACCTAAACTATATAATTAGACAATCAAGTCTCTGCAGTATAGTATTTATTATAAACTCATTTCGTAATTGACAAAATGGTCCATCAGGATCACTAAAATGTATATTTTTAATAAATGACTCATTATCAAAAGAAGATTCTTCGTTATATAGGTTTGGTCATGAATTTGCCTTTGTTCACAAAAAAAGTTGGTCAAAATCCGATAGAACTTGAAGTGTGTTTATCATGCCGACTTACAATAAGCCGACTTACAATATCATGTAAGAAAAATCATTATCCCTCACAGCAACCTTTACGTAAAGTAATATAAAGTTGAAAATTTCAGATGAAAAATGAGATTTTTATAGAAAATATTAATAAACCAGGAAATTTTTTCAATATGAACAAATTCTAATCCCTCTACGAAACAAACTGCTAAACTTTGGAAGTTGCCATTATTATCATTTTCAAAATGAATGTTAAAACTGGGAATTTTTTTTTCATCATTTGCAAAACTATTTGATAATCTTGTCTAAGTAAATCATATTAAATCAGAAGAATAAATTTTATCTGTTTTAATATCATCTGTATGGTATCCCACAACAAGTTCTAAATTCAGAAGGATATTAGTTTTATTAGATAACAGATGGAGGAAATATTTATTCTATTTAGCTGCTCAGTGTTTTTTTATATTAGTATTTTGTACCAACTTGGTGCAAACCAGAAAAAAAAATTGAAAACGACAAAAGTGTAGAATGGTACCAGTGGGAAATAGTTCCTGGACCAAAAGGAATACCTAGAAAAGGCATTAAAGAAAGGGAGTGTATCAGTTCTGTACAATGCTGCATGCACAATATTGCCTACCAATCTTTTTCCTTTGACATTATTTCATTTAGCAAAAGCTAGTATGTGCTTATGAAGATCATAAAACACAAGTTCATACTGATCTTGAGCTTGCTGTTCTTTGAATCGATTTTGCAAAGAATTTCTCTACGCTTTGGCAGGATGAAGTCCAATCTGCTCACTAGAACAAAAAACAAATCATTGTGTTCACATCAGTTACATGGCAGCAAGACTCATGTACCTCAGCTGTTGTTATATCTAATGACTGAATCCACTCTAAAGATTCTATATCAGCCGCATCATTGATGGAAGTATCAAGTTACAAATATGGTCAGATGGTCCCAGTAGTCAGTTCAAATACAGATTCCATGGATTCCATGGATATAAGAGAAGCATATGTTAAATATATGCTAGAACTTCTTTGCAAAAGAAACTGAGCAGAACCAATGCTGCTTCATTTTATGAAGAAATTAAGGAAAGAAGTATTATAAAAGTCTTTTTGATAACAGCAGAGGAAATCGGAAAAAATATTTTTGAAACAAATTTAGGGACAGTTATTTCTGCAGCACCAATTCTACGAGGAATTTTCTCTGCTCACCATTTGCAACACGCAAATGGTAAAATCATTTTAAAGTCATATTCTGCTGCCACCTAAAATATTATTCAACTTGGTAAAACTTCCAGTGCTTGCACTGATGAAAGTTCATCTGCTGACAGTTCAGAAGATATCCCAACTTCACAAAAGTATGTATAAAATTGTTCATTTGTAATCGTATGACTATGCATCAATATCTTCTCCAAATAAGTATTTTAATAAGAGGCTAGTTGATTTAGCTACAAGCAGTAATGAAGATGAAAGCACATTGAAGTTCAGTATGCTAATGCAATAAGTAAACGAAGAGTAAAAATAAAGTCATCAGATAAGGGTCAAATTGACAACAAAGAAATTGTACAGCTTCTTCCTTGTCCAACATTAAAACGCGAAATTTATGAGGAATATTTACATATTGATATATTCTAACATTGTATTTTTTGATCATGTAAAAGTTATAAGATGTTTACTTTACTTCATTATTGCTTTCCCTTCTGTTTGAACTAATTCTAGTACCATATTGACCTAGAAACATTATGTTTCAAAGCACAATTTCTCACTGGTTATGCTGTGACATCATGCTGTGACAAAAAATTATTTTTGCCACAGTCATTTTTTCCGAAAATTGACAAAAATTATTTAAATCTGCTAAATCTGCTATCTGCTAAATCTGCTACATAAATCTTAAATCATCAGTCCTATTTGTAGGAGCTGAGCTTTGCACCTTATAATGTATTATCAAATATGGGAAAAATTTGGTCACGCCATGACTTTTTTTCAAAATCAAGATGTCATAGAGGCTGAAACATGATTTTTTTTTTTTTTTGTTTTAATATACAAGAAATATTTGGTCTAGGCTTTATAAGTAGCCTCCTTGTACTAATTTTTCTCATAAGGAACTCTTAAAATGGACAATTTTGTCTTGTGATTTTGACAGATGTCACGCTGTGACGAGCGTGGAATAGCTGTAAAGCACTTTCATCAGGATGAATTGCCTTTTTACAAACTTGCCCTAATATAAATAATCCAGCTAAAGATTCAAAGCTACTTGATGAGACATACATTTGTCCTACTATAAAGCCTCTTTGTTTTAAAAGTTCAAAACTAATAAGACCTTGTGAAAACTGCTGACCCTCACTTTTATGAATTGTGTGAGCATAGCTAACCATCAATGGAATTGTACTCGCTGAAAAGTGATATTACTATCACGGTAACTCTGAACAGTAACTCTGAACACAAATTTAAGTCTGAACTTTTTAAATAGGAACACAATTATTTTTTGTACATATAAATAACTACGTCGCAAACTTAAATCAGCCTTATTATCATTTAAAGACATATAAATTACTGATGGTATATGTTGATGCAATTTGATATGGACAATTCTGCCTATTTGACCATTTATTAACCTATTATCAATGTCCAAATTTCGTGTTATCATGCACACTGCTCTCGTTTCTATTTCTAATTGTTTTGTTAAACCTGACAACTGCATTTGTGTTTTATTTTCAATCAAAGATTTAATGGAAGTAACATTTGGTGGTAAATTATCTTTAATTTCAACAATATAGTTCTCTGAATATAATTCCTCCAATTATTATTATTATGTTCTGTTACTTCACAGTTTCCTGCATAAAAGTGGATTATGTTTTTTGTTTGTTATGCCGCAAATTCAAAATATTTAAATCATCATAAGTAATATTGCTTGTTTTACAATTATTTAATAGGCTCACAAACACAGGATCTTTTTGTCTAACAACAGTTGTCAATTCATACATTTTAATACATCTCCAAAGCATATCCTTTTATCTACATATTGCATTCTTGTCGTTCTCTTGAAAAATAAGCTAACCTTTTATAGGTAGCTATAATAAATTCCCCACAATTATAATTAAAAGTCCAAAAAATATTTCATTGGGTGTGTCCATTATTTCATTTAGTCTCCCATTAATATGTTCAAATCGCAATTCATTTACCATGGATATCTCATTAATTATTACTGTGCGCAGTTCTGAATATTTATTTCTTAAAGCATATTTTTTCTTGGAGCTTAACTGAGGTAATTGTCTACCCATATTCTTTGGATAAATACTCAAAGCAGTAAAAAATGTGGTTCCATTTATATTAGTCATTTATATTATTCCAGTAGGGACGAGTAATAGAGCCTTATCACAGCTAGGATTTTTTTATACAAATAATTTTGTTAGATAACCAAGTAACAAAGTTAGTAACCACATTCCTGCATTCCCAGTAATAAACAACCTCAAAGGGTTAAGTTTTTTAGGTTTAAGACCATTTATATTTTTAAAATATTGTTGTTTTGCATAACTATGAACTTCTCTTTGCTGGTTATTTAATGAATTTGCATGATTATTGACATTTTCACCTGAAGCAACTATTGGTCTTGACACGTTTATGTTTGACTTTCCAGATAATCTTCAAATCCTTCATTTTGCTCATCACTAATTTCAAAAACTAAATCTTTGGTCTCATTTTTTTCGCAATCTAAAATTGGATCTTAAAAATTTAAAAGATATCACCTATCACATGCCTTCCTTAAAAAAAATCATTTACATAGC
Organism: Euphysa ruthae; assembly: GCA_035046665.1. Classification (NCBI taxonomy): domain Eukaryota; kingdom Metazoa; phylum Cnidaria; class Hydrozoa; order Anthoathecata; family Corymorphidae; genus Euphysa; species Euphysa ruthae. Next base: position 143 of record JAUZNK010080656.1, on the reverse strand, counting down.
ACAATTTTGGTGAACGTTTATAATGTATTTGATTATCCATAGAAAACGAAAGTGCTTTCTTATATAGAACTAATTTAATACCTAGATGCAATAAAACCACCTCAATACTAAGTGGTTCAATATAGTTTTCCTTTACCCTAGTA
>JAUZNK010080645.1:0-13233 GCA_035046665.1 Euphysa ruthae | reverse complement strand
ATATATATAAATTACTTTTTTTTTTGCACGGGTTCATTTTTATATTGTGTAGAAATAAATGATTTAATGTGATATTTACTTATTAAAATATAGTTGTATTTCTTTGAACAAAAGTTCCTAAATTTTCTTAAATTCCCTTGAGGTTGATTCTACCACGGTAAATGAAAATATGCCCATACATGAAAAATTTGAAAATCTGGGTTAGGAAGAAAATTTGATGAATAAAAATGCATGCTGTCATTTTATTTTTAAAGTTACGCGTCTAAAAACATTGTTCTAGTGTCTAAAAAGAAGAAGTTGATTTTGGTTAGAATCTATTAATAGTTCTTTATGAAGTTCAGTTCTAAGCTGCTCCGGCATCCATGTATTTACATATTTAAAAAGGTATGATTTAAATGTAGTGTATCGCAAGTTTTATAGTGAGCGCACAAACATTTTAAGCGCGCTGTTCGATTCAGTCGACCCTGTGATAATATGATTGTAGGCAGCGATGTAGATAAAGCATTTTCCAAATAATCATTTGTAAAATAATTATAGGAATATTACCACCAGTCTTAAGTCCCTCTTGAGTTTAGCAATTTAACTGAATACTTCATGACATCTTTAAATGGAAATGAGTTACCTAACTTGTGTTTATTTCTAATAGCTCAAATACTTGATTGAAATGTAAAATTCTCAAAAACAATCAGAATTAAATATTTTGTAGACGGTAAAAATATGGAATCCGTTTAGGAATTTCTAGTCCCTGTGTTATGTTATAATATGAATTAAGAACATTCACTAGCTCCCTTTCATATGAGATGACTTTGTCAATTTCAACTAGGATTTTCTTTTCGTCAAAAACATTTTATTTGAAAAAAGTATTTTAAAAAGTCTTTATAAGTTTTTAAATTAGTACAATCAATGTTTTCACCTGATTTTAGAGGTAAGTTTTTCAAGCAGATGTGTTTCATCACCACCTTGCGCAATACTATAGACATATGACGCAAACAATTTCTTCGCAGAATCTTAGTATTCAGAGGAGCATGTTTATCTAAGATGTTTTTTTAAGATTACCATTTAGATCACTAACATTTAATTTAGCAGGTTTTCATTAAGGTAGTGAACATTTAGATCATGCAAGAGGTTGTTTTTATTAAAATATCTGTAAGATTTATGTATAACGTTTAGGCAGAAATTTTGCAAATGTAGCAAGCGTAGTATAGATTAATGAGTCGTGGCCACTGATACATTTTTTTTGGACACAGGACGAGAACAGACAAACACCATCCAAATTATGCTATAATATGTTGCCCAAAATTTGATGGTGGTTTCACCGTAAACGCAGTCATCAAGTGGGCTCCAACCACATACCTTTACACTGCGATCTCCGTAGTTCGGCTCTTTAGATCACTGCGCCACGGCAAGCCAAATAAAACACTAATGCACTAATATACTAATCATAACAATATTAAGAACAATAATAAAAATGATGGTAATACTAATAAAAATATAATAATAATGTTACTAACAATATATTATACTAATATAATACTAATGCATTGGTCACATACACCTGTGTTGAAAAAATCATTTCTTGTTTGTGATAAATAGGTAAAACATTTGGCTCCGTGCGATTTCCAGCAGTTGAAAATTTAATAAGATTTATTAGCTATATTACACACATGTTACATACATTTTATTATATACCTTTGAACAGAATTTCCGTTAGATTGAAAATTTTAGGAGATTTCATGGGAATTAGGTGCAAGATGTGGCGTTAGACCTGAATTTTTTTCTGTTTGGCCAGTATAAATTAAAATACTCAATCTGACCACTCAAATGACCGGTATAAACCGGTCAGCCAATATTTGGGTAAGATAACTAACTTAGGCTGTTCAAGATTAAAATACTTAACCAGCAAAGCTTTCCAGCGTCAGTCAGTGTACGTTTAAGTAAGTCAAGCAACCGGATTGCAGCTCGGGCAGCTCAAAAAAAGGCTTTTACAAACTTCAATCTAGGAATGCGTTTAAATTGATTCATTAGTAATGGTTTTGATTTAAATTTCAAAACAAAATTGAGTGAATTTTAAATTTAACAGTTTAAATTTTAGAGATAAATTACTAGATTAATTAGCTTAATTACATTCCTATTATTTCCCACATTTTTAACCGTTTAAACCAATGATAAAGTATTTATTTACAAATTTAAACAACAGATATTTGAATTTTGTGATAGTGCAGTCTATTCCATTTTATCTTTCAAGAATCTAATAATAAATTAGGTAGGTCTTGAGATTGTGACTGACCATTCTTATTTTAAGATACATTAGCTTTTGTATTAAAAAATGCGTCAACAGTTATTATTGTCACAAAACTCTCAGGTATTATAAAAAGCATTACTTATTACAAAACCCTGGCATATTTTTAAAGGAACCTAAAAATTTTACGAAGAAATTATTGGGCTTAAAAATAAAAATTAACAGTAAAATATTCCAGTTGTTTTTATTGTTCATATCGTTTAATTCGGATAAAAGTTTATCTAAAGAAAAAATAACAGGGAATCATATTTCATGATCAAGTATCGACAGTGTTTAAATTCTAAAACACACATATTTAAAATAAGAAACGGTAGTTAATTTATTTAGTAATATTAAGGTATAGACACTTAACCTTCAAAATGACTTCGACTTTGTTAATATAAAATAATCGAGTATTAAAGTGTACTTTAAATCAATCGCTAACTGGAAAGGTGTCATTATTTTTCTCGTCAAAAATACATCAGCACCTGCTTTAACTAACAGATGTACAAGGTACAAGTTATTAGTGTAAACAGCAACATGCAGAGGGGATATGCCAGCTATATTCACAACATCGATGTTTTTATATAATGGGATAAAATATCGAACAATATCAATTTTATTGGATATAACTGCTGCATGTAATGGTGTCCATTTTTCATCATCTAAACAATCACACCGAAAACCAGATTTCACAAGCAAACTTACGCATGACATACAGCCATTATAAGCAGCTTCGTGTAACACAGTTTTAATGTTGTTACTAACCACCTGTGTGTCAACTTTTTTGATCAATTGTCTTAGTTTATTACAGTCATCGACTAAAACATACTGTAACAATCTCTCAGCTGAAAATATTTGTTTAAGAGGGAGAGCAGCTGTACCAACAGCGGGAAGAAATCTTCCGAGTTTCCGTTCTTCAGATAATAGAAAATCAACGCTATTTCTTTTAAGGATAGGCGCCAGTAAAGAGTGCTGGTCACCGCATGTTCGTTGAACATCTGATACAGATCGAAATTTCTTTGATCTCTCATTTCCCCATGTAGATAAACAGGATGCCCTTCTCATGTATTTTACAATATCGTCTTGTTCATTCATAGTATCACAAGAACTTTCGGTTTAACGGAATGTAAAAACTTTAAAGTTTATGTCGTTATAACCTCATTTAATATAGCAATCAATCTTGAATAAGTTGATCGACGAAATGAATCGCTCTTAAAATATGATTGAAAATAAACAAAAATTTTTAAAATATTTGTTAACGCAAGTTATCAAAATTTCCTATAAATATGTGTCGCTATTCTTTAGTAAAAGTTGCTAGATTTATTTTCCAGCATAGAGAAGCGCATTGTCTGTCGGAGTATTTATTCCTCAAATAATTTTTCAATTACGATATAACAAGATAAAGTAGCTTTAAACTTGTTCATCTATTTCAATGACATAAGCTTGTTAGTTATTGCCTTTATAAATATGTATATATGACATATGATTCAAGAAAGCGTATGAAGCGCTCTAAAATCTCATCTAGCCACCGAAACAAAAACAAAAAGTAGTCATACATATTAAGGTTGACTGGATTTTAGCTGTTATTGATTATACTTTGGTTACAGTTTCTTTTTTTTTAATTTTCGTGTTGTCGGAATATCAAGTTTGTGGAAAGGTTTTTAGTGTTATTCTGAAATTAAAAAATGCAGTTTGACCGCGTTTCCAAAAACCCGTTGCTTTTCTATTTAATTTATACCCTATTAGCTGTCTTATATCCAACAGAGTTACATCGCGCCTATTTGTCGTTTTTTATTAAAGTGGGCTGCATCACTCCTCTTAGTTGTTTTCTCAAACAAACAGTTACGCTTATATTAATAGTAATTATTAAACTACAATTAATTATAATAAAATATTAATATATTATCAGAAATGTTCATCTGAAATTGAAGTTTTTTTTTTTTTTTTTTTTTTTTTTGTGGCGCGTATTGCTTTTTTGTTTTTATACTGATCAAGAAAAAAAAAAATGTATGTATAAAAGAAACGATTTTCTTATATAATTTATATGTGTGTACCCAAAGACAACACAGAGTCTCTTGTACTTGAATTATTATTTTGTCAAACCCCTTACAAAGGTATGTTTACATAAAATCTTGATCTTGATCTGGAGCAATCAGCATAATTACCATTATGAAATGACATAACATAAGAAGTATTTTAAATCTTAAAAAAAATAAGAATTATTTTAATAACTTTTAAGTCTGACCCCTTTCCTGGTATCCTATAAATATACTATAAATATCCTATAAATATACTATAAACTTGGAACTTCAGGAGTATCTTTCATATAAAAGTAATATAAATATGATAATTTCTAAAAAAAAAAATATTATTAATATTAGCGTACAAACCAGTAAGTTCTTCAAGCTGCATGAAATATACGACTTAATAAATTCTTCTAAGTGTACGTCTTCGAGTAACTCTGCGCACCTCTAAAAACGTGATCTCATGCTAGAGTTTGACAAATCTTAATGAGATTAGCAACTATGAGTGATATTCTTCAACTAAAAAGCAATCCAAATACCGTCGACATCGTTATCACGAACTCACTAATCACCCAAAAAAATGTAAGAGATATCGAGGGTAAGACTTGTCAAGAGTCTGCACATAAGTAAAGTAAAAAGATTTCTAATGGCAGTTACTGGAATATTTAACAAGTATAGTCATGCCAAACTTTCAAATTTACACTAAAGAATAATCTTTGATGCTTTTTGTTTCATTATATTTGCTCTTATTTTTGAAATATTTTCACACTCAAGACCTAACTTCTCCATAGCATGGGTGTATAAAGCAATAAAGTGCAGCTCTTTGAATAATATTAATTTCGTCTTCTCTTTCTCTTTTGATGTTGGGTTTACTTGGTGATGAAAAGTTTTTTCCCAGTTTTATTATCATCGCCGCAACAAAAACATTTGAAGCTAGCGAGAGAAGGATTTCGGTATCAGTGATTGAGTTTTCTACGTTTGTACACATGTTTTCGTACAAACCTACAGATAAATCAGCTGAAATTTCATATTTTAGTTTAATCTTCTTTTATCATAAAAGTTCTTCATTTTCATTGAAAAGCATGCATGTGTCACGCAATTTAAAACATACAGGAAGAAAGAATTCACTGACATGTTAAAAAAGATTTTTTAAGAGCTTTTACTGTGCATTAAAAATAAAGGAAATATATATATTTTTAAAACCAAGTAGAAACTGCCTTTTATTCCAGCTAGTTAGTCATTCATCCGAAGCTTTAAAATTTAATGTATTTAGAGATTTACTAAAAAATGCCTTTTCCTTAAGCCTAGGTTCATGGTGTGGTACATATTGACTTCTTTTAAAGATTGACGACATTTCAACAACCTGATCTTCTTCATCATAAGCCCTTGCTCGTATCTTTATATTCTTAGAAGTCACGGTTGTCTGTTGAAAACTTGAGAATATCTTTAACTTATTTTTCACACATGTTAAGAGATTATTCTTGAGTGCGCAATATTTTGAAGCCATTTCTTTATTACACTTTCTCTTAGACTTTCAAGGATTTTTCTTCTGACTCAAAGTTTTGTTCTGCAGAATTCTCTTTCCCAACATCTCGAAAACATACTTTCTAAAATGAAAGAAAGACTTTTAAATTAGTGGATTTTTTTTTACTTTTAAACTCGAAATAAAAACTGAAAAAGGTCGAAATTGTGAGTTTTCCTAAAACGGACTGCAAAAACAGCTCGAGATATCGACTTTCGAGAAAATAAGAGGATTTTAATCTGAGATGATGCAAAATGTACAAGGGAAATTTGAGGCATAAAAAGTTGGAGATATGGAAAAGTTAGAGAAAAGAGAAATAATTTTTGTTTTATAATAAGAAAAAGAACAAAAAATGGATGAAATTTGATTATATCATTTTTATTTTATTTCATTGAGCTTTTTTTCGCGATCTAGGAGCAGAAATGTTTAAATTCAACCAATTATGTTCTCCACGAACAAATTAGATATTAATAGTTAAAACCAAAAACAGAAGCGATACATTGTCTTTTTTCTATCCAATCACATTGAGATCTTTAAACAGCTTTTATTATTTTCGAGTTTGCTGGTTATAGTTTTTCTTCTATTAGCTGTTGTAATAAAAACGGTTTTACAGGCTTGTAGTATTTGAATGTAAAGTTCTGTCCCCAACTATATCTATAGGCTTTTATCTTAAATCCTATAGGATTTTAAGGTATAGAGTTTGGAGATAAAGCTCAAAAAAATTGAAACCTGGGTTTTTGCAACGCTAAAAACCTTTAAATTTTTATCTAATGTATACCTATACGTTAAGGAAGATATCAGAATATATCTCTTAAATGAAATAGAATGATAGTATTAACATTATCATACTTTGGCTCATCTTCTCTAATTAGCCAATTCAATCCTATTTCCTATATGTATGAGTTTTCCTAAAATTCACTATGTTTTGTCATCCTCTGTACCACAAACTTTAATTAGTTAGTTAGCTTTTATTCTGCCATAAAAAATATGATATTAGCAAACAAAGTGATAAATATAACTTCACGTTATCAAACAGAAAGCACAAACATGGTAAGGAAAGGTACAAAACTTGTTTTTCAAAACAATATTTCGATTGTGATCCTTTATACAATCAAAAAAAAAAAAAAAAGAAAAAAAAAATTAATAATGAACAACCCTCTGAAAATTCGTGAAAAGTTCTAGTTGAAGAAAAAAATGGTAAAAATATGTCATATTGTATTATAAATACTATATTTTCTATTATAACGCAGAAGTTAAGAAATTTTTCCTTAACTTTATGCTTGAATAGGTTTCATTCCATTAGGAAGACTGCTCCATATAAAAGCACCTTTTAGTGACAAGCAATTTTTCCCCATATTTGGTTTTCTAAAGGGTGCGCAAAAGTATTCTTCGATTTTCAGAAAATTAAAACTTTGGACATATAACTAAAAAACAGAAAAATCACTTTATCGAAATCTATTCGGTGGAAAATGGCGTCTTACTGAAAATAAGAACTATTTCATTGAATTGTTTTACAACCAGAAGTGGTTTATGCAGTGTAGAATGGATTTGTGAAAACTTAATTTTGTGTTTGATCTGATTTGGATTATATGAAATATAATCAAAAAAACTTAGAACAAGAAGAAAAAAAACTCAGGACAAAAATAAGACAGAAGGACAAGAAATTCATAGCTCAGGCTTTAGAAAATTGTGACAGTTTTCAAAAACTTTTAGAAAATTTTTTAGAAATCAAGAATTTTTAAAACTCTGCGGTCCATAACTTCGTTTAAAATTTCAATTCACTTTAAGTGCAGTTTTTTGCAAGTAAAATTAAATGTTGTTAAAAAAAAAATTAGAAACAGACGAAAGGGGGTTCAGGACAAAAATGGTACGGAAGAAGGAGAAATCCACTTTATAGGGTTATTATTGAAAATTCTGAACTGAAATTGTTTATCACATTACGCTAAATGATGTCTTCTATTAAAATTTCTTTGCTTTGAAAAATGGTTTACGTCTTTCTTATTTCATGTTTAAAAAAATTTTTTCCAGAAAAAATGACAAAATTTTAATTTTAAAATTTTATCAGTTTAGTATCATTCTGTAATTTCATTAGTTTATAACACGCAAATAAGTTGAGGGTAAAAATTAAAAAGTTTTTACTGCGGCGGTTTTCACCAATTGGATACTTTTTTTAAAACATTAAATTTTAAAAAAATTTTTTCATTTGTAGTCATCTTAAAATTTTTTATATTAATAGTGTAAGACCACCCTGAGTTTATTTCCATTTAAAGGAAGATGTATATGTTTTCACTAATAATATATTCCGATAAGAGATAACATCCTGTTTTTTTTACTGTTTCTGACAATTTTCTGTTTAAAAATTTTAAAATCTAAATACAGTAAGTAAATGCACATCGTTAACATAAATTTTTGTCATTTATATTAGATTCACTTAAACACAAAACAATCACGACGTAAAAGGAACATTGTAATTTTTTACTTTAGACTAAAGATGCGTACTAATATTAGAGCAACCTTTAGTTTTAACCTCAGTGTAACGTTAATATTAAAATCTAAAATAAACCTTAAGTTAATCCAACCTGCCAGCTGGGACACAAACAAACTACACATTTTTATATTTTGAGTTTTAATCAAGCCTTTTAAATTTTGATTTTTACCTCTTGAAAAAGCAGTATTGAAAAGTCTACCTCAATTCAGCCATCTATTGGACTCTCTGGTTTCCTTTCAAAGCATAAACTAGTCTATGATATAAATTACAGTTTTACAGAGTATAACATTCATTTTACAGAGTATAACAAGTCATGATTTAGCATATCAAATAGAAATGATTAAATCAGAACTTGACAGATGTTTTATATGGTGTGGCGTTTTTATTGATTTGCAAATACCCTTCCATACTGTTAATCATGAAACACCTCTTTTGAAATCAAACTTGTGAAACGACTTTATCAGGTTTTTTGAAAATGACAAAACTCAGTTTGGTTCATTACAAAAAAAATCATAGTTTCAATTTAAAAATGGTTTTGTGTGGTTTTCCTGAAGCTCAACTTTCTTTTTTTTTTATTAATGAAATATATATGGTTTTTAATCAGGGCACATTTTTTCATTTTGCTGATGATACTGACTTTATATATTGTGTTGAAAGTTTTGATAATCTAAGTCTGCGCATTAACTCTGTGATGAAATTATTAATTGAATGACTAAGGGCAAAACGACTTTTTATATACGAACCAAAAACTGATCTTTAAACTTTTAGACCCTGTTTAAACTACCTGGTAATTTATATATAAAACTTAATACAAGTCACATTTTCCCATGTAAATTTCAAAGGATGTTAGAATATTTATTGGTGAACATCTTCGTTATAGCATTCACAAATTAAAAAATTCACTGACGTGATTTAAGTGGCGCCATGCATGTTGCAAACACAAAATTGAATGAATCATATTTAATATTTAAAACATATTTGAAGTTAATGACGTGTAAAATTAATATACGCAATGAAAGCCATGAATGAAAGGTCTTAACAATGATATTGACTTTTGACAACTTTGTTTGAGCATATTTTGAGATTTTATAAATATAAACTTTTAAACAAACACATGTTTTAGTCCTAATAAATATTCAAGACATGGAAGGTTTAAAAAGGTGGGCATAATGTTATAATGTCTTAAGTTATTTTAAGTTATTGGATTCGCTTTATTTGTGATGCATCGAAGTGCATTTTTAATTAATTTTTTTAAGTGAATTTATAAACTTTTGGTCACCGCGCAGACCTTGAATTTCCAACTTGATTACAAACATGACTTGAAAGTTTAATTTTTATAGAAATAGATAACAGCTTTCATTTTCTAAAACTGCTTTCGTTATATTCGCCAAAATTAGCAACCGTTTTTCAGATGGGAACATTTGTATGATTAAATTTCTAATATCTTAGAATATCTTTTTCTAAAATCTTGGATATTTTTGATGATGGCGTAATTAAAGCTTGCTCGAACTCGCAAATCGAGAGTAAATATTTATAAATTTGCGAGAAAGACAATGACATTATTACTCAACATCAACGAAGCTCGAAAAAACCTGAAACTTGAATCCATTCCAATATTAAACTTGCCAATGAGATTAATACCACCTTCAGCTACATCTTTCCTCAGATCATCTGCTATATAAACTTCTTTAAATAAATTGACAGATGATGTCTAGACACCACCTTGTCTTGATCCTTTGTAATAAACATTTTGAAGAGTTTACTAAACGTATCAGTATTTTTAAGTTGAATAACTGTGATATTAGTACTTCTTCAAGTACGGTGAAGTTCTCACAATTCGATAATGTTCATATTGATCCTATTTATGAAACTTATGTTTCTAATCGAATTGATCTTGGCTTTACTACTCATATGTTTTTCGTATGTTATTGTGGAATCATGGTATTGATCTACAATATAGAAGTTCACTGCTCAACATATCAATATCTAATTTTATGTCAACCACTTATGGGCAATAAGACCTTTTTCTGAATCAAAGAATTAAGTAGGTACCTCAATGGTGTTGACAATTGAGTTTTTCTTATCTGGTGATTTACTAATATGCGCTGGAACATAATTTGCAAGGCCTTAACCAAAGAGAAGGCTGATTAGGTTTTTCAAAGAATCTTCCCTGCTAATAATTTGGGATAAAAACAGTTAGAACTACCATTGAAACCAGTTGTTACTCCCTTGATGAAATCAAATAAATAATGAACATCTTCTCTTGTAATCATATAGGCTTCTCTTATACTAGGTGGATAACAAAAATCGCCACTAATTGATTATACACTTCTTTAATTAATCATTTATTAAACATGTTGACTCAACAACTTTAGTATCAATATTTTTGACAGTAGTATGCTTTATCTTTATGTGAGGCTTGAGCCCCATTTCAGATTTCCATTCCTTTGGACATTCAGCACAAGAAAATATACTACTGGAGTGGTTTTGGTTCTATATCTATACCATTGAAAAACTGTCCATCGTTAAGCAAATTGTTCGATTTCATTTTTAAATATTTTGATGCGCCTACCGGCCTACAGTTTGCTTTTTTAAACGCAAAAACTTTAGGTAACTTTACGACGGCTCAATAATGACCAGAATATTTAATTTTATTATGACTATGGTATTTCGTAGAAAAAGCAAAATTTTACAAGTGATTTGGAAATTTTTTAACAAATTAAAGCCAGATTATCAAAGCTTTCAAAAAAAGAAAAAAAAAAAAAAAAAAAAAAAAATGAAATAAACGTATCAAAATAAAACAAAAAAAATTTCTTCACGTCAAACCACCGAATAGTAAAAATATAAATATAATTTAGTGTGATTTGAAAACTTAAAAGCTATTAAAACCAAACTGTATGTGCAATTGAGTGCTTTTTAAATAAAATTTAATAACCATAATGCTTAAAAATTACTTTTCATGTCTTTATTATATATCTAGGTATATGCTTCTCCTGTTTGTCTTTCCATTATATGTCAATTGTTCGAATTTAAACTGTGGAATTCCTCCAAGTAACTTCATAATACAACGAAGCACTGCTATGCTGGGCACTGTAATAGAATTTTATGAGGAAATAACATTACAGGTGTGTGTCCATAGATGCAAACTTTCAATAAAATGTGAATTTATAAGCTATAAGATATCGGATAGAGTTTGTTGGTTGGTCACTTATATGCTTAGACAAGAAGTTGCTAAAGACACAATATCGGTTGATCTGCGGGTAAGAACGAATTTATTTTTTTGTATAAATTTTGATAAATGTTTAAAATTCGATGAAAATATTAGAAATTTTAGAGTTATTTTAATACTATAGCTTGAATTTGAACTGCATGCAGGCCTATATTACAACCACATGTGTTACTTAAGATATAAAGATGTAAACACAGCGATATCTCTCTTATTCCAACCTCTGTAATTTGAAAGCCTCTATAATTTGAATGGATTTTTTAGATCAAATCTTTGAGATTCTCTATATCCGAATTAAACTTTTTAAAGCCAATGAAATGTAAATTTCAAACTGTAAATGGCTCAACCAAAATAGGTGAATTTGCTCTAAAGAAAATGTTAAAATTATTTTCTTTTCCTTACAGTAAGAACTTCTAATTTTCTTTTCCTTACAGTAAGAATTTCTTATTTTCTTGGAATTGAATTATAAACATTTAAAAGCATCTGAAAGTGAGGGCTTACCTCTATGTTTACCAGGCTTTTGGACTCGAAATCAGATTGCATTTCCTTACATACCTGAATTCATACTATTTTGGTATACTATTTTTTCACCCTTAAACAGAGAAGATACTTCTGATTTCAGAAGTATGTATTTTCAGAAGTAAGTATTTCTGAAGTCATATATTGACCGTGCACTCATAGTTGAGTATGATGTTGGCAAATTATGATATTTCAAGGCATCAATAAATAGAAATCAAACTTTAAATAGCCAATTGAAAATGCCCACAACAATTTTTGCGAGTTATGACTAGGAGCTTTTTCCATCCACAATAACACATTTAACCTTTCATAGCGACTGTCATTATCTTCAATAAAGTTTTGCTCAATCTATTTAAAAATTAATGTTTGACGAAATAGTACTCGCATGTCAAAACATGATCTATTTTTGCAAGATGACAATTGTGAATTATTAATATTTTGAGTATTAATTGTTCTAAAATGTACTTTAGGAATTACCAACTGAATATTCATAAACTTACGTTCATCCATAATTTCGAAATTTGTAATTTTGAAAAAACTCAAGAATTTGGGAGAAAAAAATATTTATTGATAATCTTGGTGGGGTTTAGTCCTCTGTAACAAGTTTTTTTTTAAGAACCTATTTAAATATTTATAAACATTAGAACGGTTTTAACTTTTGTCTTGATTACCCAAGTTATAACTAAATATTGAAAAAAAATGCTGTCACTAAGAAATATGGTAACTCAGACACTACATAAGGGGAAAGACCCCTGAAAATAAATTTTTATAACAGATATATTATAAAAAACATGTTATACCATCAGATATTTTTGTGAATAATTTCTAATATACTAATATTAGAAATTATTCACAAAAATATTTAAAGCGGTACCAGGTTAGCATAGTAACCTTTTACTTAAGCGAAATTGTGCAAGTTTAGAGGTATCGCCCTGAAAAAAAAAAAAAAACATCATTGGCTTGATAAAAATTAATAAAATTTAGAGCGAAGCAAACTTTACAAAATAAATTTATTTTGGTGGCAGGCATATTTCAAAATTGCTGTTAAAAACCTGCTTTTGCTTCGATTCAATGGTCTGAATATAAAGTAGAGAAATTTAACTTTAAATTCTGTCTCGCTCATATAACAGTACTATAATGGATGAAGAAATACTGAAAATATCATAGCGATAT